>JAQPZY010001228.1:600000-752500 GCA_029931535.1 Margaritifera margaritifera | reverse complement strand
ATATCTATATATATATATATATATATATATATGTATATATATATAGACACACACATACATACAAACACATGCACATAAATATTAAAATCCCTGATCATGACTATCAAGTCACTTGGAACATAATTTCCATGACACTGTAAACTGTGTCTTGCATTGTGTTTGAAAGAAGTATCATTATGATTAGTTTAATTGTTTTCTACACTTCGATTGATAATATCTGGGTCGACCTGGGCTTGGAGAGAGGTGTTACGACCCAATGGTAAGAACGAACGTAACAAAAAGAAAGTGAAACCAACAATGTTTGTAAAATCAAACAAACAATTTATTCTAAATAATTAATGTGAAAATCAAAATACACTTACAGTATCGTGTAATAAAATCCAAATAATCCAATAATTATTAGTGTCCTAATCACAAGTCCTGTATATATATTACTATAAAATGTTCCGAATGAATCTTCGTAATGAACGAATGTTCCGAATGAACGATTGTTCCCAATAAATGAGTTTGTAATGTTCCGATGTACCAACGATAATATAATCCAGATCATCTTTAAGAATGTTCACATGCATCCGAAAGTCCTAAATATAACTCCAAATGTTAGCTCTGATGAATGGTCCAATAAATAATTCTAGTCGAATTACCTATACAGCAATACAGCATTATGGCATTACAGGGTTACAAGATTCCAGCACGGCTATTATTTCAAACATCTGATGATTCCAAAACTGATCATAAAAACAGATCTTTTCAACTCAAGATTTAAAATGGAATGAATATAATTCGTATATTTAGGTCTTTTATACATTTTGCAAATGGCACATTTCACAGCAGGAAACGTGTCATATTTCAACCTAGAATGCAATACTAAATGCGTCCATCCAGTGGAAAAATACGGTAAACAGCTCTGACCTTGAACAAAAGGTCAGTAAACATGTTGTTTATTTGACTAAAGTACAACTTAACCAATCTTAAATGTGACTCACTATTTGACACATTTTAAAGTACAGTCATAGGCCAAAAGTTTAGGCACATTATAGATTTCATATACATAATTCCGTAACAGAGGAGATGTGTTATATATTTAGGCACTCTGTGGCTTGTGCCTGCCCGTGCAGATGATGGTGTAAAGAAGTGGGATATTGCTTGATTAGAACTATATGTGCTTGGATTTTCATTATCTTGATTAGTGGCATGGTCTTCTACAGTTTGATGAAGTATATAAGGGTCTACCGGGGCTAGGGGATATTGAGGTGTTAAGGTCCTGTGTAGCTTGTGTCTACTTGAACAAGTGAGTCTGTAATTAATTATGGCTTTGATAGGCGGGTACTGATAGGAGTGGAGGTTATGGGCCAAGCTGAGGATGGTGGTGGTGACACAGTGCTGGTGTTAGATCTATTGTTTATGTCTTAATACAGTTCAAGAAATCCGTTAAAAGTCCACTGAAATAAAATGTTATTTGTTGATGGGAATATAGTATATTAAACATTATTTTCATGTGAAGTAGTGATTTTGGACACATACCCATGTTGCTATGGTTATCTGTAGAGTTGGAAATTAGTCCTAGGTTCATTCATCTGCTTCAGTGATGAGTTTTTCTTGACATGGATAGGGATACTGTCTTAATTTTCTTTGATGTGGACACAATCTGGGATAACCTTCCTGTATGAATTTACTTCCACGTCATAAAAATATCCTCCTGGGTGAATCCAGAGAACTCAGATAGACTGGATCCATTGAAAATATTCTACAGTGTTGACATTGTTAGATTTACCACCATTTTATTTGTATGCAGAACTCTGATAGACTGGATCCATTGAAAATATTCTACAGTGTTGACATTGTTAGATTTACCACCATTTTATTTGTATGCAGAACTTGGGTAAGTATTTATAAAAAAATTATACAATTTTTAACAGCATCAGTCACAATGAGATTTACCAAAAGTACTTAAGTACTTAGATGAACAGTATCCATGGTGAATAAATCCTAGATGAATGAATAATCATACGATATTCACTGATTTTGCCAAAGTACTTCTAAGCAATTGTTTACCTGGCCACCATCTTGCAGCAACAATGTAATGATCCGAAACCATGTGTTTTGTTCATTCAAAATGGTAGACATGGTAAAATGAAGAAATGGTCTAATTTTGATTTCCTGGAAGTTCTCTTCGTCCAGTAGAGCGTCAGTCCCTTCTAGGGGCTCTTGTTTAACTTTTAGAATTTTCATATTATTCATTTCATACTGAATGTTTTCGGTGTTATCAATGACAAGTTTACTTGTTGTTTTTTTTTTTTTTTTTTTTTTTTGTTATTGTAGATAGAATAATTTGTTTATGTTCCTATAAGACATGTTTTCTCAGACAACGTTGCAGTAATCTAGATATGGTTGAATATAGCTTTTATTGTTGATACCTGTATGTAGATACCTTTATGTCCCTTTCCTTGCATGCAGTCATGGCCTTCGGGCCGTTGACCTACATATTCCTCTTACGACCTTAGGTCAAAAAAGAGGGAGGGGACGGGCCTTATTCCCCCAAACACTCCCGGAGGGTAGAGAGTCGCTCTCCCCCAACAGCTGGGCCTTCTACTAGGGACAGTCCGTTAGCTCCGCGTCAGAAGTTACGGATTTGGATCCCTCTTACCACCAAGTCTCCACCGCAACGGAGAGACATTGGGTTGTATAGTCCTGCCTCCCAGGAGCGAGACGAGACGAAGACGTCCTTTCTGTCCTCATCGTTTCGCATGAAACTAGTTTCATACAGAACAGGCACGCCTTCCTTCGGGTACCCTTCCTCCTCCCATCCATCGGTAAAGGCGGCAGAGGAGGGCGAGATCTGGTCTTTCGACGAAGCGGTAAACAAGGTTAACCGTCTTTTGTTCGGTGATGTCTGTCTCAAGCATTCAGATTCTGGTCACACTAAAATTCTTTCCAGCTTGGAGAAACTTTCTGGGTCAAATCTCAACCAGATCACTTGTTTCTTCTCACCACTCGGTTACGATTAAGGTGCTTTTCCAAAGGTTTAGTAAGGGCCAGGACTTTGCTTGACCACGTAAGGAGGTGTCTGTCAGAAAAAGAAGTGACCCCCTCCCCTTCCCAGATTGAGACCCTTGGTCTCTGCATCAAGCTATATGATTCATACCTGTTCCTGGCCAATTAAACCTCACACTTTGCATGCCGAAGCGCCTCAAGCGGGTATTTCCATGGAGGTGTGGACCTGCCTCCCAGTTTTAACACTGGAAACTTAAGGGCAAAAGGCTAGGTCGCTAGTAACCTTAGCCTCGCATGCTGACCCCTTTTTAGCAGCGTCGTTCAACCTGCCGATGGTGGGATCTCTGTCGCCAATTGGCATTCATCGATTGTTGGAAGCAGCGGCAACAACAACAAAAAAAGAAGAAAAAAACAAACATTTTGACATGTGTTATCCTTCGCCATGTTTTGTCAGTGAAGCTTCTCCATTTCCGTATGGATGTTGCTCTGGACACATCCAAGGTGTTACTAGAGCACAGTAAGAACATTCCGAGGGCTGCTCCCATGGAAGCAGAGACTATCTTCGAGGGGCTTATCCCCTCATTGGCTTCTCAGTATCTCAGAGACCAGCAAGACCGGTCCTTTCCATCAGCTTCTGGCCCATCGAAGCGGCCAAGAAACGAAATCATCCTGACTGACCACAGGGTCCGTCGGCGAAGTTTTTTAAAACCATGCAGCCCCCGTCAAAGCAACAACCCCATTTCAGAAGGACAAGGGTGGACAGCCCTAGGGACTCGCACCCTCTCCAGCAGGGTGTCCTCTTCCGTTGGTTCCCATAGGTGTCAGGCTAGACCTCTTCTCAGAGGCTTGGTCTGGTATAAGTGTCAATGGCTGGGTCCTTTCTATCATAAATGTGGATACCGGCTTCGGTTTCGAGATCTCCCTTTTCTAGTAAGGTTCCCCATGTTTATCCACCAGTTGAATCTGGTGCGATTAAAGGAAAAGGTGCACTCACTTCTTCAGTAGAGAAGTTGTTCAGCCTATTTAAGGTCATTAGGTATCCAAATCCTCCTTTTTTGATGATTGCTTGATCCACAATGACCAGCTAGAGTCCCTCAGACTAGATCTGTCTCTCTGTTGGTCCATAGTGAATAGGCTGGGTCTTCTCCCAGTCTAGATAAATCGGAGCTTACTCCATCTCAAAATTTCGTCTATGTGGGGATTAATTTCCTCACAAACAGGATTAGTATGTGTCTCTCGGGACAGAATAGGCAAGATCCCGTCCCTGTTGAAGGCACTGAGAGTAATGACCATGTTGTCTGTTCGTCCTTTTCTTTCTCTGCTGGGGACCTTGTACTCCGCAACGGACGCATTTTTCGTAGGCAGACTGTACTTGTGCCCTCTCCAGTTTCTCCTGGAAACCGCACAGGGACCCTCTGAATGCTCAGATTTATCTAGGTCTCCATTTTCACGATCATCTGATTTGGTGGAAAAATCGGGGACGGTTTCTGACCTGAGTCCCCATGCACGCCATCGAACCCCACTCCTATCAGTTTGCAGAAGCATCTGATTCAGGGTGTGGCACTCATCTGGAGCTGAACGGACTGATTCTTCAGGGTTCGTGTTTCGAGAAGAATCTCTCTTCCACATAAACAATATGGAAATGAGGGCAATATTCTTAGCCTCAATAAAATAAGAGTTTGCTGCGTAACGGTCTCCTCCTCCGACACATCGGTGGTAGCGTACCTTAGGAGACAAGGAGGCACATATACCCCTTCTCTCTGTGTTGAGGTTTGAAACCTCCTTTGTTTGGTGCCTCAGAAGGGATTACCCTCTGAGCTAGCCACATTCCTCGTAAAAAGATATTTTGGCGGACAGTCTGTCAAGGAAAAGGAAGATAGTCCTCATGGAATGGTCTCTACACCAATCCATTGTAGATTCCCTGTTCCAGCTTTGGGGGACACCATTGGTGGACTTCTTTGAAGATTAAACAACAAGCTCCCATTTTTCGTTTCCACAGTCGACATTCAGAGGACTTGGGCAGTAGACAATTTCAGCCTGAAGTGGGATTGTTTGTTTGCTTACGCCTTCCTATCCTTCAATATCATCCCTCTGGTACTTCACAAATGAGAAACTCCACTGCTCAGTTCATTTTGTTAGCCCCTCTGTGGCCCGAACTATCGTGGCACAACGATCTTCTCGTCCTGCTGGTGGACCATCCCGGACATTACCCCAGAGGAGGGACCTCCTGTCATGGCACAAGTTCTCTCCCCCACACAACAGCCCACAAATTCTCCACCTTATTTTTCTTTGACTCATCTCAAACGATCTCAACAAGTTGCCAAGTTCATTATTCAGTCCAGGATACGACCTACGTCTAAGGTGTATGATGACAGGTGGATAATCTTTGGGGATTAGTGCAGTAGGAAACGTGTTTATCCTAGCTGTCCTTGTATGAGCACAGTTGCAGATTTTCTTCTCTTCCCTTTTGAAGGGAAACAATGATCAAGACCGGTGTCTCACTCGCTAATGCCTAGATGGAATCTCTCTTGCATCTTGTGGTCTCTAACTAAAACCACCTATGAACCATTGGGTAAGCTTTCTTCAAGAACCTTACCCTCGAGCCTGTTTTCTTGTTCCTGTTAGCGTTTACGCAATAAAGGAGTGAGCTTCATGGCCTAGAGCCAGGATGTATGAGGTTCAGCGGAATTATGAATCGGCTTCTCTCTTTCGCCAACCAGGTTTTTGGCAAACACCAGTTTCCATCAGTTGCTCCACTTCCGATTGAGATCTCCAGTCTCAGTCGTATCTGTGCTGGGGATGATCCAGTTAGACTTTTATGTCCAGTTAGAGCTTTATGTTTTTATTTGGCAGCTTCTAAAGGGAGAAGAAAGGGAAGGAAACGTTTTTTTCTTCCACTGAGGGTTTGGCTGATCTTTCAGCTTCCACCATGTGAGGTGGATTGCTTTTCCTATCAGGAGAGCTTAACAGACCCTTACTATGAGGGACCTTTCATTCATGAAATTAAACTCATGAGGTTCGAGCCATTGCTACCTCATGGGCCTGTCTAATTCATTATTGTCTGGAATGTGGGATGAAGCCGGATTTTCATTATCTCACACTACCTTCTCCTCTTTTTACCTATCCTCGTTGGCTCACCAAACCAAAGGTATATTTTCCTTGGGTCCGATTGTCGTAGCTCAAAAAGTGACAATCCAAAAGTTGTTTTCTATTCTACAGGCCAGTTGTGGGATCATCAGCCTCCCACCGAACTGACAAATTCAGCTACGCAATAGCAGGTTTTGTATTAATGACATTAAAATTTTTTTTTTTTTTGGGGAGGGGGGTAAAACTAATTTTAATGATGTAATACTTACCTGTTGATATTGTCAGATCCCCTCCTCCCACCCTGCACTGATGTCCTACTAATTTAGACTGCATCCTAAAAAGAATGAAGGACAGTGCGCATGCGCAAGGTGTTCTGGAATCTTCTGGTTAACCCCAATGGGATGATGAATTGTTGTCATATGGTCAGGGTATTTTCTGCCTGGAAAAGTACAAGCTATGAAATAGCAACAGGTAAGCATTACATCATTAAAATTAGTTTTATCCACCAAAATCTACATTTTCAAGGATTCCAAGATTAGACCACTTCTTTTTTTTTAACTCCTGAGTGTTAAAACCATCTCCGACATTCTTGAGTGATACCAAGATTTTCAAATACTGATAAGATTTTAAAGATGGTCATATATTGGATGTAAGATCTGCTCTATTTTCATTTAGGACCAACTAGATATCATAAGAATTAATTTGGTGAAAATCCCATTTTGATATAACCATGCATTTCAGGAGGAATAGCGCTAACAAGATTTTCAAGATGGCCACCACAGTGGCTATGTAGGCTGTCAGATCAGCATCATTTTCATTCAGGGCCAACTAGACACCATAAAAAGTCATCTGGTGAAAACACCATGTTGATATGGCTTACCATTTAGGAGTTGCAAATGACCGCCATGTCGGCCTTACAGGATGTCAGATTGGCACTGTTTCAATTAGGACCAACTGGACATCACATGAAGTCTTTTATTGAAAACCCCATATTAATATAACCATCCATTAAGGAGGTATAGCAATAACAATATTTTCATATTGGATGTTGGCGCAGCACCATTTTCATTTAGGACCAACTTGACCTTGGCAGTCCTCCAAGTAGGTTAGAAGGAGTAGTGATAACTTGTGCTCATGGACAGACGGATGATGGACAACATCTATTCCTATAAGCTCTTATAGTCTATGACCAGTACAGCTAAAGTTCCATCAGGGGATTTAGGAAACATAAGCAAATGAAAATCTTTAACCAAAACCTTAATGCAAAATTTTATGACTGAATTTGTCACCGAAGTCAAAAGGACAAACAAGCATGTTGCAGAATGATTTGTCTTACCTTTGTAATGATTCATGACAAGTATGATTAGAATCTGTTGCAGAATGATTTGTCTTACCTTTGTAATGATTCATGACAAGTATGATTAGAATCTGTTGCAGAATGATTTGTCTTACCTTTGTAATGATTCATGACAAGTATGATTTGAATCTGTTGCAGAATGATTTGTCTTACCTTTGTAATGATTCATGACAAGTATGATTAGAATCTGTTCTTACCTTTGTAATGATTCATGACAAGTATGATTAGAATCTGTTCTTACCTTTGTAATGATTCATGACAAGTATGATTAGAATCTGTTAAGGGGTTTAAGAAATATATGCAACATGAAAAACTTGAATCACAACCTTAACAAAGTGTTGATGATTACACTGACACTGGAAAAGTGACTACTATGCTTTGCTTACCACAAATGAGGGCTCGACAAAAAAATTTGAAATGTAGATAACAGTGACCAATAATAATAATAATAATAATAATAATAATAAAAAAGCTTTATTTATAGAGGATGACTCATTTAGTAAAGGACTATTTTCCCTTGAAGCCCTCTTATGAAGAAAGTATAAGTGTACATCATGCAAAAGATAATAGTAATTATTCAATTATTATTTAGTTTAACATGTCTTTAGTACAGTAAAACCGGTCTTGATAGACCACTCCTTCTTCCAAAATATACTGGTCTCTCATGACATAATATACACATGTAATCAATAAATCTGTGCATGGAGAAGTCAGTCTCTCAAGGCAGGTGGTTTCTAATAGCACTGGTCTCTAAAGACAGATTTACCTGTATTATAAATACTAAATTCTATTATTATCTATTGGAAACACATACATGTTCATGATATCTCTTCTTAAATACTATAATATTTTCTGCAGATTTTACATGCAGTGGAAGCTTGTTCTACAGAACTGTACCAGAGTATTAGAGGCTTTTCTATAATTACCGGTACTCTGTTCTAGGTTTTGGTGGATGAAGGTTTTCACGAGATGTTGATCTCAACTGGTGAAATTTTGAATAAGGCCTGAATAAATCCTGTCTGATGCAGCTCCATGTAGACATTTATGTACAGGAACTACCTTGTTAAAATCAATCTTTTCATAATATTGTAAGCCATTTTAGTTCTGTAAACAGTGGTTTTGTTGAATAAACAACAGATGCATCTAAAATAATGTGTGCTGCCCTTTTCTGAAGTTTATAAATCCTGTGAAGCTGAGATTTGCACAGTTTTCCCATACAGCTGAATAACAATCTATTGTTGGAAGAATATATGCATTGTAGTATAGAATGCGAGTTTCTGTACATAAATACTTCTTTATTCTACCGAGTAGGGCAATTTTTGGATGACAGTGCTGTACAAATCTCGGCAGCATGATCATCCCATTGTAAATTCTTGTCTACAGATACACCTGCAAGCTTTTCATCTTTGACATTTTCTAACCGACAATTATTTACTGTAATAAATAATTTGGGTTTCCTAATATGTAGTTTTGTTTGTGCCCTACTCTGAACTCTAATTAGGTCAAAGTCTGATCTAGTTTGGGTAACTTTAGTATCAGAACTAGATGTATACAAGGTTGCATCATCTGCAAACAAATCTGTATTTGTGAATTCAATACTTAATAGAACATCATTTGCATATATAAGAGGAGAGAGCCTAAAACAGAGCCTTGAGGGAAATGAAAAATAAATATTCCAGCTGGAAATAAAATCTGAGACCCCCTCCACCTCCCCCCACCACCCCAAATAAATGGTCGGTCTCTTTGAGCCAGGAGGTGATTTGAAGAAAAAAAAAACAACCATGCAGCAAACCTGAGAAGTATATCAGATATTATGTGGAACACATCTTCATCTTAAGATGCAGCCATACTGCAGTGTTGATCTCTTTAGGCATATTGAAATACGAATTACAGTCCAGACAGGGAGGACTAATGGATGGAATGATAGACAACTGCATCATGAGACATATTATCACTTGACTTGTCCATCATGGGACATAGTATCACTTGACTTATCCATCATGAGACATAGTATCACTTGACTTGTCCATCATGAGACATAGTATCACTTGACTTGTCCATCATGAGACATAGTATCACTTGACTTGTCCATCATGAGACATAGTATCACTTGACTTGTCTATCATGAGACATAGTATCACTTGACTTGTCCATCATGAGACATAGTATCACTCGACTTGTCCAAGAGCAGCTACAGTGTCATAATTGTTACAGTTCTCATTTGTGTTAAAGGTTTTGCAAGTCAGATAAGGATGGGATACATGATTGCATGGGCCACATGTCAGACACCACATTCTGTGGAACCCTTTCAGAAAAGGAGAGGATATATCATTGCATGGGCTGCATGTCAGACACCACATTCTGTGGAACCCCTACAGATAAGGAGGGGATAAATCAATGCATGGGCCACATGTCAGACACTACATTCCTTATAACCTTGCAGATAAACAAGGAATACATCATTGCATGGGCTGCATTTCAGACACCACATTTTGTGGAACCCTTACAGATAAGGAGGGGATAAATTAACGCATAGGCCACATGTCAGACACTACATTCCTTAGAACCCTTTGTTGATAATGAAGGAATACATCATTGCCTGGGCCGCATGTCAGACACCACATTTTGCGGAACCCTTACAGATAAGGAGTGGATAAATCAATGCATGGACCACATGTCAGACACTACATACTTTAGAACTCTTGTAGATAAAGAAGGGATAAATCAATGCATGGGCTGCATGTCAGACCACATCCCATGGAACCCTTGCAGATAAAGAAGGAATACATCACTGCATAGGTCACATGTCAGACACCACATCCCATGGAACCCTTGCAGATAAAGAAGGAATACATCACTGCATAGGTCACATGTCAGACACCACATCCCATGGAACCCTTGCAGATAAAGAAGGAATACATCACTGCATAGGTCACATGTCAGACACCACATCCCATGGAACCCTTGCAGATAAAGAAGGAATACATCATTGCATGGGCTGCATGTCAGACACCACATCCCATGGAACCCTTGCAGATAAAGAAGGAATACATCATTACATGGGCTGCATGTCAGACACCACATCCCATGGAACCCTTGCAGATAAAGAAGGAATACATCATTGCATGGGCTGCATGTCAGACACCACATCCCATGGAACCCTTGCAGATAAAGAAGGAATACATCATTGCATGGGCTGCATGTCAGACACCACATCCCATGGAACCCTTGCTGATAAAGAAGGAATACATCATTACATGGGCTGCATGTCAGACACCACATTCCATCAAACCTTTTTTTAGTGAGCTGGTTACTTGGAGGGCAGGAGATGTTGAGGTAGCCATCAATCTATACATTAAATGTGAAGTTTCATATATAAACAACCTATATACTATGAGTTCCTTGGACTTTAAATATTTTATTTTTTCATGATATGGTATGATTCATTGAACAATAAAGCTGATAGAATGTTTTTTAACACAGTACGTTACCAATGGCTGAATTGAAAGTTTTTGTCATGGTCTAGTGTGTAGCACTGAATTGTTCTAATTGACAAATCAACATTATGATCAAAATGATGTTTTATATCTTTTTAAAATATTATCTTGTATGCTTTCACTTATATAGTTTCAGTGTACCGAGGTAAGTAATTTTTCACCTCATGTCAATTATTTAAAGATCACTTGAAAAAATCTGTCACCATTTATCTGTTAAATGATAAAACTCCTTGTAAAGAAAAGTTGCAAGACTGCTGTTTTTGTTATGTCACTAATATTTTATGTAGAACATACTTTCCAGGAAAGATTGAAGAAACACTTCATCAGTAAAGCGACCATCAACTGCACCAGAATATTAATCTTCATAGAGAACAATGATTGTTATTAATCCCCTTAAAGAAAATAAAATGAATTAAATTGTTATGACATTTTGGGTCTTCCAAAAGTTCTTAATTACCTCCTCATACATGTATCACTCATTATGAGAAATCATCTTTAGTTGTGAATAGCGATTCTCATTTACAGAAAGATAAAATTTTTGGGACAAACTTCTATGTCGTTTTCTCAATGACAAAAAAAGACAAATAAGAGAAAAGCATTTATGCAAAATTACTTTTAAAAAAGACAGTTTGAAATTCTCTAACTCCCAGGGCATATTTTTTCACAAAACATTCATGATATAAATCAATTAGTTTATTGAAAGTAAATCAGTAAGAATTACTTACCTGCCATATGTACTTTCTTATAAGTCGAGTCCAACTGCAAAATGCACAGAACCAGAACTGCTGTCGCATAATGCGCTGGCAGATCTGGGTCTATGCAGTTTGTTTGGAGTAATCAATAGAACAAACAACAGCATTATGCACTGGCAGATCTGAGTCTATGTTGTTTGTAGTTTGACTTGTCTTATAAGCTAGTATACACGGTAGATGAAATTCAGGCAATCTGTTGTTGAATACTCTCCACACATGTATAAGGTGATTCAACCATAAAATCACTTAAAACAACCCTTGGTTTGTTGCATGAACATGTTAACTTAATGAACAATTTAGATTGGTATTTTCAAAAAAGGTAAGGGTGAAATGAGTGCCCAGATTTGAAAGTATGCAAATTTGTTTTCTTCTATTTACAACCGATGTCCTGAAAATAAGTTGACATTAACAGACATTATTACTGTTTGAGATAAACAGTGATAATTGCTGAATGAAGAGAGGCACCAATGATGTCATGCTAAGAATGGTAACTCTACTTGTCTTTACCAAAACTCATTTGCATTTCCTTATGGGGTCAGCAGTCGCAATTTAAAATCTGAATTAAATAACTATTTTTTTATGTACAATTGTAGCGACCTATTTACAATTGATGTCCTTAAAGTTAGTTGACATTAAGAAACATTATTACCGGTTGAGATAAGCAGTCATGATTGCTGACTGAAGAGTGGTATTAATGAGGTCATGCTAAGAATGGTAACTCTACTTGTCTTAAGATAAACTCAGTTGTTTCCTCGTCGGGTAGGTGGTAGCTATTTAAAATCGTAATTAAAATACTATTTTACATTTAATAAGCAAAATGGCCAAGCAGATGTGTTTAAAATGATGCTTTAAATGGTATTTTATTAGAAAATTTACTTATTACATTTATTGTGACAAAACTTGTCATTTAAATTTGAAAGAAAGAAAAAGTGGGTAGGCAATGACCATACTGCCCTCATTTCTTAGGTGGGTGTGGGGGGATCAGAAACATTGATATTGCTAATAGATAAATGCAAGCCATTTTTATACAAATAGTGTGGGAGAAAATAAAAAATTCTTCATAAAAATGAATCATCAAAATTTGAACAGAATGATGACAATAAGCATTTTTGTTAAAACTTTATTTTCAAAACAAATGTATTTCCCACTCAATGGTTAAAAAAAAGTATCCATCTGGTAACTTGCCAGTAACATTTGCATCTGGAGAGCTTCATTAACTAGTATCACATTCAAAGATAGTATATATCAGTATGTAATCTACACCAACAAATAATATTACATGGGAAAATCAAGTTTTTAGTTTATCAACACTGGGACTTAGCAGTATTGAAATCATCCTTGTGTCAGAAGGATTAAAGTTAGTACAAAAGCAGGATATCTGCTAACTCAATATAGACACCAGTAAAATCTTTGTGACGGTATTAAATATAAACAAACTTGGAATGACCAATATCTGCTTCTCTTCCTAATGACCATATCTTGTGCACACCACAGATCAAAGTTTCTTGGTGCCCATAATTAGAGTATCTTTAAGTACTTACTCCATTTAAGAAATTGGTTAAGTTGATATTCATGCATTGTGCATGCCTATTTTAAAAAGTTAATATATACATAAAACACTTCCAAGAAGCAAACATGCAACAATCTTTATTCAGGGAGATTTTACTCTAATTAATATTCCAGTGAAAGGTCAGTTTCCTTGACAACACATTTTTTTTAATGAAATCTGGTCATTCATAAGATTTGCATTGAGACATCAGCTTTAGAGCACATGATAAGGCTGTTGTGTGTTGTTCTCCTAAACCATGAACTACATAGAAACAAAAGTTTTCACTCAGCAAGTTGGATCTATTTGTAACTGTACTGCTGAAAGCAAAAGATTGTGTAAATATTTACATTAAGATATTTCCCTTTACCACTGAATTTCCATTTCAAATTTCAACAGCAGCACTTTTAAAGTCATTTACACTTGGTTCACAACTGTATTAAATGGCATTCATTGACACCTATGATTGGTACTGATACATTTCTTAAACAGATAGATGTTAAAATAAATGTTGCACTATGCAAAAAAATCCCATTCAAATGCAAACCCAATAAACCAAGTTATAGCAAGAGTAATTAGGAAATATGGTTAAAGAATGCATTAGCTAAAACAGTGATAATGTCAAACTTAGAAAATTTTCTGACATGGAAAGTAACTTCAGAAACATTGTCAAAATTTGGAGCTCAAAAAACGCCCTCTAACTTTATACACATCTAACAAATAATAAATGATCTTGCGAATTTATATGGTAGAAACAGGTTGACCATAGTCGTGGGAAACCAAAAACCTAAAGAAAACAAAAATACAGAAAAACCAAAGAATAATAAGAGACCACCCATTTTGCTGAAAAAAGGGTCTCCCATTAAAGGTCATCTCTTAATAAAGGTAAGGTTATTCCTGTGATCCCTGCTTTAAGAATGTTGTTGTAAATGACAGGTGGTCTCCCAAAACAGTGGTCTTCAAGATAGGTTTAACCGTATAAGCAATTGGGTCATCTAGGAGACAGAACTTATATCTGGTAGTCATGGAAGCATCAATATAGCAGGCAACAACCATGTCACAGTGAGAATGCATGAATCAAAGCTAAGAGATAGAAAAATGAAAAGAGCAATAAAAAGTACATACAGGAAATAAAATATATTGGTAATGGTGAAAGGTATTATTAATACTGATAGATCCACAGTATATCCAAATGTTGAACATGGACTAGTTGCCATGATAGTTTTCATGCAGTATTTTTTTTACGGACATTTATATATTTTACTGTACCTATCATTTGCCATATTTTAAGTATGTGAGTCCAGAGGTCTAAAGCATCAGCCTCTGGGACTGTGTTTTTCAAAGCCATAGACTAAAATCTGGCCGAGCCAATTAAAAAAAACCCCAATACTCCCACATATTTGTTTTAAAGGTGTTCCCTGTATGGCCACAGATGCTGTACAGTCTGTTTACTATTCAAGCTTGTTTTAGGTGTATACATGTTACAATTAATATTTAGCGAATCACATCTTAATATTTCTACGTTAGATCTTACTAGTTTATACATAAAATTCACTCTTCATTTTATATGCATATACTTTTTTTAAAAAAAGAATACTGCATGATAATATGCTGCAAGTAATACATGGTCTACCTCTGGAAATACCGTATGTAAATTCCCATTCTTCTACCAAGTTACAGCCGACACATAACTTGCATACATGTACAAATTAAAAATTACATGTAAAATGTGACTACCATTGAATGCATTTATAAAAATACTGACAATTTTCTGATCCTGAAATGCTGTAAGATTCTATGTAGAAATTTTAAAAAAATTCCATGTACCTCTTTATAAAATCTGAATTGCTTTTAATCTGGACAGATATCAATTCATTAGATATAAAAGAAATAAGGTGTATTTCACTTCATATTTCATATTAACAATACAGCTGAGCATCCATTTAGTGTCTGAAGAGTTAGTTAATTACAAATATGAAAAAGAAGATAAAAGTATCAACATCAAAGTTAGTCATACTAAGACCTTTAATGTAGCACATACTAAAACTGTTAACATTCAAACTCTGTACAAATTCAACCACTGGAAATTAAATACAATAAAATAATTTTAGTTTCCTGTATAAATTTCTGCACATACTTTCAGTACTAAGCAAAATGAGAACTTTTTAAAAAGTCAACAACTAGTTACAATACCATATTTTCTGCATATTGTTGGAGGCAAAAATATAATTACATTTTTCTTCTATCTGAAAACATCAAAAAATATTTAATTCACTGTCCCAAAAAATGAGTGAAAAATCCAAGCCTAAGCAACCGAACCCACACATAATGATATTAGGCTATCCCTCAAGTCACACAGCGAAGTAGTCACACTTTAGGAGTACATTAATGAATGAAAACCACACTAATTGCCTAGTTTTATCTAGTTGATTTCAGTCCACATGAAAATGCAAGCATTCTGAAAAGCATAACTTCACACATCAAGCAAAAGAATCCATGTATTACTGTATATACTCATGTATAGGCAGGATCCAAATGCAAACAACATAGACCCTGATCTGCCATTGCATAATGCGCCGGCAGATCAGGGTTTATGTTGTTTGTTCTACTGATTTGTCCTTACAATCTGCATAGACCCATATCTGTCGGTGTATGATGCTACGGCAGATCTGGGTCTATGCAGTTTGCAGTTGGTATCGGATTTATACGCGAGTATATACAGTAATCTCTTACCATGAAAATCTGCATAAATTAAACTTTTGATTGATTGCAGAGTTTGTCATTTAAAAAAATAAAAATGAAAATAGATATGATACAATGAATATTGATTGGAATTTTCCAGTTAGAGCAGTAGTGTATTTTGGTAGGGGGTGGGAGAGAAAAAGGTCAGTTCCAAATATTACCAACAGAACCAATGAACCAATCTTAGTTTGTCGGTACCCAACATCTATACAACTAACAACAAACTAAATGTCATTCCAATGCTTATAAATTCATAAATATGTATAAAACACATGAAATAAGAATTGATGATCTGACATTTTGTTTTTAAAATTTGTGTTTAAAAACTGAAACTAATTTCTACATACAAGGCCAGTATGTGACTAGGTGCAGGTTTTAGTAGCATCCCTCAAGGGAAGTGTTAAAATTTTCAAGGTGAAGACTCTGACTTGAATGGTTTCCTCTTTTAAAAAAAGGTGACATATCCTTCTGATGTTTTACGATTGATATTTTATTCCCTACAGGTCAGTAGTTTCAAACAAATGTTTTTTGTTATATCAATATCAGTAAACTAATGAAGAGTGAAACAGGGTTCTCACAATTTTTGACAAGTTGAATTATACATGTAACTTGTTGAGGATATCACCAATGACAAGGAAGTTACTCCTCCACTTTCCAAAAGTGGTATTAGTCTCTGTTCTCTTATAACTGTAGAACCACAATTGTGTCCGAAACATTAGTGTATAAATAAAAATTTTATAATGATGTCTGAAAATTACAAGCCATGAAAATATTATTTTGTCAAAAACATTTCGGTGTTTGTAAACAGTGTCTGAAGACATAAAAAAAATATGGTACTCAGCATTTTCAGTTTTGACATGGTGGAAAGGAATAACATAAAATGGTGAATGTTTAAGTCAAATATCTTACCACAAAAAATGGAAATAACAGAAAATTTGAATTACTTCAAAAACTAACTAGATAATCCTCTCTCCCCCTCTATTATTATTATTAACATTTGAAAAAACCTGTACAAAATTAGCAAATAACCACATTGTATCATGCTCAGCAACTGTGATATTCTGGCTATATAAAACAGCATTTCTCTGTTTTCATATTAGAAATATAGTTTTATGTTATTTTTACACAATCTGCAATTAAAACATATTCAAGATTCAAGATTGGTCAGAGATGAGAATGGTCCATGAAGAAAAAAAGTGGAAATATGGCTGCGGGCTAAGGGTATTGGAATCTTATTATTAAAAATATGAAGAAGTTGAATTTGCCTTTATAATTAGATGAAACAAAGGATACATATTGCAAAGCCAGTTCCCTCATGGATAAACATTTGCTGTATTTTCAACCTGTATGTGTAAAGTGGACAAAGCTAAACAACAATAATTGACTCAAACAGAAAACTCAGTGGAAAATTCAGATCCCACACTGAATGATAGTCGTGTAAAATGCCACACTTCAGCAAGCCCGAAGTGCTAGGTACGCTCTGATTGGCTTTCATTGAGGAAACAATTTAGACTGGTTTTGTGTTCTGCCAACTGTATCCCAAACATGCGTAGTAAAGAAACAGTAAGCAATCAAGCTTTTACACTGGATTATTAGTGTTACAGTGTTCCAGTACCAACTAATCCACCCACCCCCACCCCCACCACCACCATCCCACCGGTTTTCTCCCTGGATTAACTCCAATATAAAAAATGGCCCTGATGCGACAAAAAAGTGGAAATCCACCAATCTGTGGAAAATTCTCATCCCCGAGAAGTACACTTAATTTAAGTTAGTACACTCCAGTACTTATGACAGAATTGCCATTAATAGTTATCCTTCATAAACCATATATACAAGCTTCTTCAATAATGGAAATAAGTCTTGCAGGAACTTAATCATTACAATCCTTTAATAACATCAAAAATGCATAAAAATTCAAACATTAGGAAAAAGATTTATTTTTGAGTGTTCAAATTTTTACAGATGGTACTGTCATAAATGGTATTAATAATTTTTTTAAAACCATATATGAACTACTACTATTAATTTGCACAAGTTCAATGAAGACCACTTTAGCACAGCTTCTATGTCTTTCAGAATATAGGTTAAAAGAACTGACTTTGCAGTTTAAGTAAAAGACACAACATTTTAATAAACAGTCAACAATCAATCAAGAATCATATTCTTCTATGCATCTAATAATGAGATATCAACATCAACAGGAAAGAAAAAAGACATGGTGCTATTCTCTATCCTCTAAACAAAGTTTATTAAAACATCTAAAACATTGGGACAATGATGAATAAAGATAGACTTATTTCACTGATAAACTCTGGAATGTACAATAACAAGTCATAAATTACCCCCAAGCACTGGATTGTATTATAACTAAAACAGTAAGAAAATAATATTTACATAAACATGTAATTTTTCACTGTATATTTATGTATATCAGGGACTTATACATACAGGAACTGGAAATCCTGATCGCTATCGCAATGCCCCAATGAAACAGTGTGTGCCTATCAAATCTCACACAATTTAGTGGGAGTGAAAACAAAGAAGTGGATGGAAAGTGCAGAGGGCATATGCTGCCTGTTTTAAGATAAAAATAATATAATTTAAATAAGTACAAGTATTTGTCCCTTATTTGAAAGTTCTGATCATCTGTGTAGTTTCTTTTTAACTGACATTTCAGTTTTGGTTAAAACTGGTAATTTAAAAAAGTAAAAGACCTTCAAAATTGAAGGCTGGTCTTTGGTTAGATTGAATACCATTCTCCACATGAGGCATTTTTGTTCCTGCATGGTATAGGATATAAATGAAGGCATGTAAATCGATATAAGATGTTGTTCATTAGTTGAAAGTTTGATACAGATCAGACTTGTCAAATTTATGTTATTGAGTTTTAAAGTTAAACTGTTGGTGTGCTTGAGAGTGTAAACAATTCACCACATGTAAGAATCGCCTTTATCCACATAAGGTATTTTTGCTACTGCATATTATAGGGCATAACTGATATCATGTCAACCGACATAAGACCTTGTTCATTAGTTAAAAGTTTGAAAAGAATCAGAATTGTTATTGAGTTCTGAAGTTAAACAGTGTGGTTGATAATGTAAACAATTCACAGCATGTAAGAAGCACAATAGTACACTTGCCCAGGTCACTTTACACCAGAACTATGGTGAACGCAATATAACATGAGAAACAAGAGTTCCAATCCCTGTATGTACATGTCCCTGCATATATGTTGAGCTATTATCTCAAAAAAAAAAACAATACTGCATATTTTTCTTCATATCACATATCAGCTAACAAGGCATTCACTGACTTTTCCGATATGACAAGTAGTTGTTTCAGGATCCACTGTGTTTATTCCACTTTGCTGAGTCATCAATCTTGTGTGTGTTCCAATTTTCTGTGTCCTCACTCCTTCCCATTAACTCTAGTATCTTCCTCCTTCTCTCTGTAAAAGGAAGTGGAATGTATTATATGCAGAAGAAGTGATGATAGAGAGAATCTCTTGACTGTCATTATCACAACTATGGTTGAAAGAAATAGTTAATTTCCTATGCATAATAGAGACCTGTAATCTACATACACCAATGTAAATGATAAAGTTGTGGAGAAGTGTTTAGAATACAGATGAAATAACCTTTTTACCGTATTTCTCCAATGATAAGACCTGAAGGCCAGCCTAAAAGAGTAGAGGGTCGGCTTATTATCAAAGAAAGATATCCTAAATATTTCCCAAATTTGGGTAAAAATGCGAGTGGGCTTATCATCATGCATGGGCTTTTCATTGGATAAATATGATGCATGTGTATCAAGTGCACCCAACTGTGCTCAGCACATAATCAGGCCTGGGGATCATAAAACTCGGAGCTTGAGACTTAGAGTTTTCACTATCAGCCAAACAGAAATGAGCTTTCATTAGTAACATTATTTGCGACTGGTCAAAACAAAATCTCAAGCTCAGATCTGCCATTGCATAATGTGCTGGCAGATCAGGATCTATGCTGTCTGCTATACTTACAATTCAAGCAATCACAGATCCTGTTATGACAGCATTTATGTGAAAGCAGATCTGTGTCAGCAGTTTATGCAGTTTTATGCGCCTTATACACAGATAAATACAACTGCTCCATAATTTCTTTTCTCTTCTGAGTGACTGTGAGCAAGAATGTGTAAAATTATTTGAAAATTAAGCTAAAATGTAATGTATTGAGCATGAAAATATGGTTCAGCTGTGTGTAATAAATCAGGCTATTTGAGAGTGGTGAGATTAAAGTCTGTTGCTGTCAATTCATTTATTTTCATTCGAATACATTTTTCATTAGAATACAATTTTGTGATTGTCTGGAAAAATAACATTTTCGTCGGTACCTACAAATGTGTGGATTTTCAAAGTAGTCTTATTTTTCCACAGTAGAAATACTGTTCATTGGGTCCCCACGAAATCCACAAAAATTTGTATCCCACGAACAATAGTGAATTCACAGTACTGTTATTTAATTGTACTCATTAATATGTTATAACTTAGTATTGGAATTGTAGATTTGGGAGTAGAGGTGGGTGGGAGGACTGTGACATGAACTTTACATCTCTCTATCACTGTTGGTCTGACTTTGCACTCTTCCTGTTTGGGAATTTTACTTAAATGTCCTTCTAGAATCATCCTTTTTCAATCAAAGCATGTTATGAGAATGTGACAAAACAAGTTAAACACAAAACTTTAACAAGAGGCTGAAGTGGGCCTGATATCACTGACCTGGGTAGTTGACATGTGTTAGCTTGTGAATGCAAATTCACGCATGCACTGAAGCCGTAAAGGGGGAGAAAAAATCTAGGAGCACATATTTACTACATTGTTTGTTAATGTTGGTGTCATTTATCTTCTTTCCTTGACCATATATATTGGATCACTTCTCTGCAGAAAAGGGACAAGTCATTTATACAACCAGCATTGTCGCCTGGATCTCTCTGTCCCTGATTCACAACTTGGAAACTGTTTATTGCCCCACCCGTAAAGTATATACACTTACAAGTGGAGTTAATCTGTGCAGTCAGCATGGATTCCTGGATCTGTCCTTACCCCAAAGATGCTACCAGAAATTTTTTTAAGAGGCAGAGGTCCCCCACACCTACCTCCAGAGGGGGGGCGGGTAGAGGGGGGCAGGGGTAAACTATGCCAAAATGGTAGCTGATGGGTGACAACATTATTATAAGGTGTAGAAACACCAACCGGGAATTTAAAACAAGCATTTACTGATTTTGTATCACTTCTTTGACAATAAATGTATAAGGTATCTGAATAACTAATTGTTGCTGGTAAATATTCTTCTATGTTTCTTATCACTCCCCTTAAAAAAAGCCTTTGCAAACAGAAAATAATTTACTGGACCACACACACATCTGTATAGTCATCAGTTTATTTACTGTTTCAGGTGTTAGCCCACAGGCCTTTGAAATTCTATCTGTAGTAAGAAAATGTCAGAATATCTTAGAAAAAAATCCTTTCCATATATATATATACATACGCACATAATCCAAATTATATATCTGTACAGGATTTTGTTTTGTTGTTTTCTCAGATATTCTGACATTTTCTTACTACAGTGATATAGTTTCAAAGGTCTGTGGTTAAGCCTATTCTTCAGAGCAGTGTGAATTTTGCTTTGTGAACTGAACCCCCTTTCACAATCAGCTTTTTATAAAGGCAGAACTGCTGCAATTATGGCCAGCCTGAATAGATTCGGAAACTGGCTTTCAGGATATATATCCAAAACACAATTTCTACAATTCACGCATGTTGTTCCTTGGATATTTCTGTTGATGCATCAGATTATCTGCAAGGCCTAAACCATAGTAAACAACAGCATGCCGGTTATTTCTGTATCACCGCTTTCTACGCTATGTTCGGATAGCAGCAAACCATCAGATATTTCATCCTCTCAAGTTTCGTCCTTAACAGTCATCCATTGTTTCAACATGACAGTTTCTGCAATACTCCAATAGATCTCCATCATAAAGGTACTTGTATTAAAAAAATATTCTCCATAGATATAGGATTAATTGAGATCATAGAGAATAGGCAAAACAGACAATAATCTGATCACTCTAATTAAAAAACAAAAAATTCAAAAATCATGCATTGTGTATGAGAAATTGCGGGAACCACAGATAAAAGTTGTGTGACTCTCGATCATTTTTGCAAGAAACCCACAATCCCAAGGCCTGACATCATCTCTGCTTATCCCTCTGGAGCCCTGCCCCTAGAGTGATAACTTGGAAACCTGAAGATCCCCACCCAAGGGAGTTGTGGTGGCTTGGTGATTAAGGCATTGTACTCGTCACCAGAAGGTTGCAGGTTCATTTTTCACCATCTGATCAGCCTGGATCCTCATTAATAGGCATGAATTTCGTTCACAATCAAACTCATCTGAGATCTTGATGATACAAGCTCAGATAGCAAGTCAAAACTCTGTTCAGAATTATGGTCTCTACAGTGTTCAACCAATCAGATGCAAGACTACTTCATTATTATGCATAGATGGCACTTAAAATCAAACTCATCCAAGATCTTGATGATACAAGCTTACATGCTGTACCAGGTCTGATCAAAATCTGATCATATATAGCCTCCAGAGTGTTCACTAGATCAGCCAATCAGATGAAAGTTCATCATAATAATATGTGTGGATGTTGCTCATAATCAAACTCATCCAAGGTTTTGATGATATAAGCTTATATACCAAATCTGATTTTTAAAAAATGGTCTCAAAGGTTTTCACAAGCTCAGCCAATCAGATGTATGATCGCTCATTAATATGTGTGGATATTGCTCATAATCAAACTCTTCCGAGATCTTGATGATATATGTTTACATAGCAAATCTGATCAAAATCGGGGAAGAAATATGGCCTCTAGAATGTTCATAAGCTCAGTCAATCAAATGCAAGATCACCTCATAAATATGCATGGATGTCACTGATAATAGCACTGGTTTTAGGTCTTGATGATATACACTTACAAACCAAATCTCTGATCAAAATCTGATCAGAAATATGGTCTATAGAGTGTTGACAAATTCAAGCAATCAAATGCAAGATCACCTGATTAGTATGCATGGATGTCGATCTGAGCTCATACATGTGAACCTCCTTGACAGGAGGGTTTTACTTTCAAGATGAGGGGTGTCTCCCGTCCCTCCCATCACTCATTAACAAATTCCGGAACAGACATTTTTCCGTTTGTTTTCTTTACATCTTCCTTCTAATGAAGTAAATTTACATAAAGGCTTCCTGTGATTATGTGATTGTAAACTGACTTATGCAGGCAAGCATAGCAATTTAATTACTAATTCAACTGACAATAACCTAAAAGTAATCACTGGATTATACTATGTGTTATCAAATGATTAAAAATATTAATGGACTATGGTTGGATTACTAAAATGCTCATGCAGCATAAAACAATTAACATTACTTTGATTCTTTTGGCAGGGTCAGTTTGGCTTTGGTGTTTAAAGTTTGTTGAGATGGATAATATTATGTGTGATCAGAAGTAATTCAGAAAGGATTAAAGATGTGAATGGATTATGGTTGGATTAGTCATTACTAAAGATCTCAAGTGGCATGCAACAGATCGGTTTGGCTTCAGTATTTTAAGTTTTTTTAGATATGTGCATTACCGTTATCTCTCAATGCTAAAATGCCAAAAGTTAAACAACTGAAATATCACATGAAATTCAATAATGGATAGAAACAGAAAATTCAGAGGCTGAACATGAATATGCATTCTGCAGACATCATACAAGCATAACTTTTGCTGCAGGGATCCTTTAAAAGGGATATGTATCTGGTCTATTTATGCTATTATACAAGAAAATTACTATGGGTTTGAATTTTAAAAAATCAAATAATTGTGATTAGGAACACTTTTTACAATATTTACCTTGAAGGAGGCACTTGATCTGACCCAGAGGGTCTTTCCTTTGAACTGAAATATAAAAAGTCAAGTAAAGGAATCAACAGAGATAATACATGGTAAAATATGGTAACAATTTCATCCAAGGACAGTATAGGGGACATAACCCATATACCTTTGTCATTAGCAGAACATTGGCATTACAAAAGTTGTTCCCCCTTTATCAATTTCATCATAGATACTACCAGTACTTGTCCAGGATTCAAAGCAACAACTATCATCTAACATATCATGCAGACTGGCAAGATATAAGCTACAGAAAATCAGGCTTTAGAGTTTTTTCCTTTTATGCATGGCTAGAATTTAATTATCACTAGAATTCATATCTTTAGAAGTAGAGGCTATAAATTAATCATGCATCATAACCATGGGTTGCTATGACAAACGTTTTGTTGTAGAGTTTTTGGAGGAAAGATACCCTTTAATATGACCTTCATTGGCACAGGTAACAAAGTTTTTGAAGTTTTTCATTTATCATTACCTTGTGTCATTTTTATGACCAAACTTATACACAGTTACCCTCATTAAGTAAAACCTGTCTTGCATTAGTACTGCTTCTGTTAACAAATAAGAGGCCCAAGTGGTTTTGAGATCACTCACCTATCTGACATCTGCCTAATAGCAGCTGGCCAAGAAATCTGGGTTAGCAGGATGCTGCTGAAATTTCTCTAGTGCTGTTGTTTCCAAATGTTAAAAAAACAAATGTGTCATTGTTTCTCTAGTTTTTTTGTATCTTCATCCATATCTGATTGCACATCAGCATCAATTGTCCAATATTGAAATGAACCTTTGCTAGGATGTTTTGGCTCAATGTTGGTCAAAATCTCTTCATCATTTTTTTAAAAATAAAGTTGTGCAAATGTTTTTCAATTCTTGGTAATGGCAGCAATATTGGATTGTGGAACAGCATCTTTTCTATAAATCTGAAAGGCATTCAAGCTAGGATACTTTCTGTCAAAATTTGTCAAATTCAGTAAAACGGTTACTTTAAAGAAGTTGTTTAACAGTTTTTCTAATTTTAGTATACAGTGGCCATATTTCATGGCAGATTGGCATCATTTACATAAATGTGAAAGGTCTTCATGCCAATATGCTTTCTGTATAATTTAGTCAAATTCTGTTCAGTGGTTTTGGAGAAGTCATTTAAAGGTTTTTCTTTTTTTAGTAAGATTGGCCATATTTGATGGTGAATCAGAATCATTTGTAAAAACTTGAAAGGTCTTCATGCAAGGATGCTTTCTGTCAAGTTGGGTCAAATTCTATTCAGCAGTTTTGGTAAAAAGGTCTTTTAAAGGCTTTTTCTATTTTTTGTAATGGTAGGCAAATTTAATGGCAGATGGCATCATTTGTGTGAATTTTAAATGTCTTCAAGCCAGGATACTTTCTCTCAAGTTTGTTCAAATTCTATTCAGTGGTTTTGGTGAAAAGGTCTTTAAAGGCTTTTTCTATTTTTTGTAACGGTAGCCAAATTTAATGTCAAATGGTATAATCTGTGTTAATTTTAAATGTCTTCAGGCTAGGATGCTTTCAGTCCAACCTGATCTAATTCTATTCAGCTGTTCTTTTTTTATAGTAATTTTGGCCACACTTAATGGCAGATTGGCATCATTTGTACAAATTTGAACTATCTTCCTCCCAGAATGCTTTCTGTCAAGTTTGGTCCAATTTTAGTCAGCAGTTTTGAAGAAGTCATTTGAAGGTTTTTCTATTTTTAGTAATGGTGGCTATATTTGATTACAGATAAGCAATTTTTGTATACATTTGAAAAGGTCTTCATTCCATGCTGCTTTCTGTCAAGTCTTATCAAATTCTATTCAGTGGTTTTGGAGAAGTCATTTAATGGTTTCTCCATTTGTAGTAACAGTAGCCATATTTGATGGCAGATCTGCATCATTTGCACAAACTTGAAAGACCTTTATGCCAGGATGCTCTCTGCCAAGTTTTATTGAAACTGGTCATGAATTTTTTGTAGAAGAAGCTGAAAATAGCAATTGTTGATGGACAACACACAGGTTTTTCCATTTTTGTTAATGGTGGCCATATTTGATGGCACATCAGCATCATGTGTACAAATTTGAAAGGTCTTCATGCAGGATGCTTTTTGTTTTGGAGAAATCATTTACATTTTTTTCTATTTTTATTAATGGTGGCCATCAGTTGTACAAACTTAAAAGGACTTTATGCCAGAATGCTTTTTACCACATTTGCCTAAAATTGATTTGGGGTTTTTGGAGAATCTGAATATAGCGGTGATAGACACCAAACTACACACAATGAACAAAACATGGATAAAAGGCTACACCATAAGCTCACTTGGCCTTATGGCCAGATGAGCTAAAACTTAGAAGGTAGTTAATTACTGCTAACTACATACACAAAGTTTACTGGTGTTTCATCAATGGAGAAGAGTCTTCTTCATTCATGGACTCCAATTTTATAAACATCAAAGGCCATAATTAAAAACATACATAAGTGCCTTTTCTGGTACCTGCTCATTCTTTTTTTTTATAGAAGGTAAAAAAAATCCAAGTAAAAGAAAGTTTCATGCATTGGACACATTTATAACAAACTCGGATTTAAAAAGGTTTTGAATTACAGTCAAAGACTAATTTAAGTCAAAATGTATTCTTATCCTGTAATAAAGTTTGGTTTCAATAAAAAAATGTCAATGGTCAATTGGACTAAAAATGTAATGAGTATGACTGTATTTATACAGCTGATATTTAATAGACTATTACTTTGTAGTGTTTTCCTTCTCCTTTTTTTGCTCCTTCTCTGCTTCACTACTGCTTGAGCTAGATCTGCTATGTTTACTGGAATGGTTAATCTCTGCTTTTTTCTTTTCTGGGGTATGTGATCGATCTCCAGACTTCCTCTTGGTAGATTTGTCTCCCTCAAAGGAGTTATCTCTCCTTAGTGCCTTATCTTCCTCTCTAGGCTTGGATCTCTCTTTCCTGTATTGTCTGGGGGATGGTGATCGATGCTTTGATGAGGACCTTTTCTTTGTAGATCTGGGTGATCTGATTGAAGCACAATATTATTTTTTATCAGCATGCAAGTAAAACAAGAATCTCTCGAAGGGACTGACACTCTACTGTCTGAAAAGAATGTTCAGGAATTCAAGATAAGACCATTTCTTCTTTTAACTGCTGAGTGCTGAAACCATCTCTGATGTTCCTGAGCAATTAGATTTTAAAAATAGCCGGTGTGGCAGCGATACTGAATGACAGATTGGCACCATTTTCATTTAGGACAAACTAGACATCATTAGAAGACTTTTGGTGAAAACCCCATGTTGATATGACCATCCATTCTGGAAAATTAGTGACAAGATTTTCAATATGTTCATTGTGGCCGCCATATTTGAGGTCAAAATGGCACCATTTTCATTCAGGACCAACTAGATATCATAATTAATCTTCTTGTGAAACCACATTCTGATATAACTTTCCTTTTATGAGGAGCAGCAATAACAAGATTTTTCAAGATGACTGGCATGGTGGCCATACTGGGTGTCAGATGGGCACCATTTTCAATTAGTACCAAGTAGACATCCTCAGAAGTCTTCTGGTGAAAACCCAATAATAATTTGACTTTCCATCTAGGAGGAGTAGTGATAAGATTTTATAAATGGTTGCTGTGGTGGCCATATTGGATATCATATTGGGAAAATTTTTATATAAGACCAACTAGACACCATAAAAGGTCTTCCAATGAATATCCCATGCTGATATGAGTCACCATTCAGGATGATTTGAATGATTAGGTGGCACTTTCCTGATATAAAATGTCACAATACTGTATATGGGTTTGAATTTTAAAAAATCAAATAATCCTGATTAGGAACACTTTTTACAATATTTACCTTGAAGGAGGCACTTGATCTGACCCAGAGGGTCTTTCCTTTGAACTGAAATATAAAAAGTCAAAAAAAGGAATCAACAGAGATAATACATGGTAAAATATGGTAACAATTTCATCCAAGGACACTATAGGAGACATAACCTGTATGCCTTTGTCATTAGCAGAACATTGGCATTACAAAAGTTGTTCCCCCTTTATCAATTTCATCATAGATGCTACCAGGACTTTTCCAGGATACCAAGCAACAACTATCATCTAACATACAATGCAGACTGGCAAGATATAAGCTTCAGAAAATCAGGCTTTAGAGTTTTTTCCTTTTATGTATGGCTAGAATTTAATTATCAGTAGAATTCATATCTTTAGAAGTAAAGACTACAAATTAATCATGCATCATAACCATGGGCTGCTATGACAAACATTTTGTTGTAGAGTTTTTGGAGGAAAGATACCCTTTAATATGACCTTCATACACAGGTAACAAAGTTTTTCAAGTTTTTCATTTATCATTACCTGGTGTCATTTTTATGACCAAACTTATACGCAGTTACCCTCATTAAGTAAAACCTGTCTTGCATTAGTACTGCTTCTGTTAACAAATAAGAGGCCCAAGTGGTTTTGAGATCACTCACCTATCTGACATCTGCCTAATAGCAGCTGGCCAAGAAATCTGGGTTAGCAGGATGCTGCTGAAATTTCTCTAGTGCTGTTGTTTCTCTAGTTTTTTTGTATCTTCATCCATATCTGATTGCACATCAGCATCAATTGTCCAATATTGAAATGAACCTTTGCTAGGATGTTTTGGCTCAATGTTGGTCAAAATCTCTTCATCATTTTTTTAAAAATAAAGTTGTGTAAATGTTTTTCAATTCTTGGTAATGGCAGCAATATAGGATGGTGGAACAGCATCTTTTCTATAAATCTGAAAGGCATTCAAGCTAGGATACTTTCTGTCAAATTTTGTCAAATTCAGTAAAACGGTTACTTTAAAGAAGTTGTTTAACAGTTTTTCTAATTTTAGTATACAGTGGCCATATTTCATGGCAGATTGGCATCATTTACATAAATGTGAAAGGTCTTCATGCCAATATGATTTCTGTATAATTTAGTCAAATTCTGTTCAGTGGTTTTGGAGAAGTCATTTAAAGGTTTTTCTTTTTTTAGTAAGATTGGCCATATTTGATGGTGAATCAGAATCATTTGTAAAAACTTGAAAGGTCTTCATGCAAGGATGCTTTCTGTCAAGTTGGGTCAAATTCTATTCAGCGGTTTTGGTAAAAAGGTCTTTTAAAGGCTTTTTCTATTTTTTGTAATGGTAGGCAAATTTAATGGCAGATGGCATCATTTGTGTGAATTTTAAATGTCTTCAAGCCAGGATACTTTCTCTCAAGTTTGTTCAAATTCTATTCAGTGGTTTTGGTGAAAAGGTCTTTAAAGGCTTTTTCTATTTTTTGTAACGGTAGCCAAATTTAATGTCAAATGGTATAATTTGTGTTAATTTTAAATGTCTTCAGGCTAGGATGCTTTCAGTCCAACCTGATCTAATTCTATTCAGCAAATTTTCAAAAGCAGTTGTTTATATCTTGTTCTTTTTTTTATAGTAATTTTGGCCACACTTAATGGCAGATTGGCATCATTTGTACAAATTTGAACTATCTTCCTCCCAGGATGCTTTCTGTCAAGTTTGGTCCAATTTTAGTCAGCAGTTTTGAAGAAGTCATTTGAAGGTTTTTCTATTTTTAGTAATGGTGGCCATATTTGATTACAGATAAGCAATTTTTGTATACATTTGAAAGGTCTTCATTCCATGATGCTATCTGTCAAGTCTTACCAAATTCTATTCAGTGGTTTTGGAAAAGTCATTTAATGGTTTCTCCATTTGTAGTAATAGTAGCCATATTTGATGGCAGATCTGTATCATTTGCACAAACTTGAAAGGCCTTTATGCCAGGATGCTCTCTGCCAAGTTTTATTGAAACTGGTCATGAATTTTTTGTAGAAGAAGCTGAAAATAGCAATTGTTGATGGACAACACACAGGTTTTTCCATTTTTGTTAATGGTGGCCATATTTGATGGCACATCAGCATCATGTGTACAAATTTGAAAGGTCTTCATGCAGGATGCTTTTTGTTTTGGAGAAATCATTTACATTTTTTTCTATTTTTATTAATGGTGGCCATCAGTTGTACAAACTTAAAAGGACTTTATGCCAGAATGCTTTTTACCACATTTACCTAAAATTGATTTGGGGTTTTTGGAGAATCTGAATATAGCGGTGATAGACACCAAACTACACACAATGAACAAAACATGGATAAAGGGCTATACCATAAGCTCACTTGGCCTTATGGCCAGATGAGCTAAAACTTAGAAGGTAGTTAATTACTGCTAACTACATACACAAAGTTTACTGGTGTTTCATCAATGGACAATAGTCTTCTTCATTCATGGACTCCAATTTTATAAACATCAAAGGCCATAATTAAAAACATACATAAGTGCCTTTTCTGGTACCTGCTCATTCTTTTTTTTTATAGAAGGTAAAAAAAATCCAAGTAAAAGAAAGTTTCATGCATTGGACACATTTATAACAAACTCGGATTTAAAAAGGTTTTGAATTACAGTCAAAGACTAATTTAAGTCAAAATGTATTCTTATCCTGTAATAAAGTTTGGTTTCAATAAAAAAATGTCAATGGTCAATTGGACTAAAAATGTAATGAGTATGACTGTATTTATACAGCTGATATTTAATAGACTATTACTTTGTAGTGTTTTCCTTCTCCTTTTTTTGCTCCTTCCCTGCTTCACTACTGCTTGAGCTAGATCTGCTACGTTTACTGGAATGGTTAATCTCTGCTTTTTTCTTTTCTGGGGTATGTGATCGATCTCTAGACTTCCTCTTGGTAGATTTGTCTCCCTCAAAGGAGTTATCTCTCCTTAGTGCCTTATCTTCCTCTCTAGACTTGGATCTCTCTTTCCTGTATTGTCTGGGGGATGGTGATCGATGCTTGGATGAGGACCTTTTCTTTGTAGATCCGGGTGATCTGATTGAAGCACAATATTATTTTTTATCAGCATGCAAGTAAAACAAGAATCTCCCGAAGGGACTGACACTCTACTGTCTGAAAAGAATGTTCAGGAATTCAAGATAAGACCAATTTCTTCTTTTAACTGCTGAGTGCTGAAACCATCTCTGATGTTCCTGAGCAATTAGATTTTAAAAATAGCCGGTGTGGCAGCGATACTGAATGACAGATTGGCACCATTTTCATTTAGGACAAACTAGACATCATTAGAAGACTTTTGGTGAAAACCCCATGTTGATATGACCATCCATTCTGGAAAATTAGTGACAAGATTTTCAATATGTTCATTGTGGCCGCCATATTTGAGGTCAAAATGGCACCATTTTCATTCAGGACCAACTAGATATCATAATTAATCTTCTTGTGAAACCACATTCTGATATGACTTTCCTTTTATGAGGAGCAGCAATAACAAGATTTTTCAAGATGACTGGCATGGTGGCCATACTGGGTGTCAGATGGGCACCATTTTCAATTAGTACCAAGTAGACATCATCAGAAGTCTTCTGGTGAAAACCCAATAATAATTTGACTTTCCATCTAGGAGGAGTAGTGATAAGATTTCATAAATGGCTGCTTTGGTGGCCATATTGGATATCATATTGGCAAAATGTTTATATAAGACTATATGACCAACTAGACACCATAAAAGGTCTTCCAATGAATATCCCATGCTGATATGACTCACCATTCAGGATGATTTGAATGATTAGGTGGCACTTTCCTGATATAAAATGTCACAATACTGTATATGGGTTTGAATTTTAAAAAATCAAATAATCCTGATTAGGAACACTTTTTACAATATTTACCTTGAAGGAGGTACTTCATCTGACTCAGAGGGTCTTTCCTTTGAACTGAAATATAAAAAGTCAAGTAAAGGAATCAACAGAGATAATACATGGTAAAATATGGTAACAATTTCATCCAAGGACACTATAGGGGACATAACCTGTATGCCTTTGTCATTAGCAGAACATTGGCATTACAAAAGTTGTTCCCCCTTTATCAATTTCATCATAGATGCTACCAGGACTTTTCCAGGATTCCAAGCAACAACTATCATCTAACATACAATGCAGACTGGCAAGATATAAGCTTCAGAAAATCAGACTTTAGAGTTTTTTCCTTTTATGTATGGCTAGAATTTAATTATCAGTAGAATTCATATCTTTAGAAGTAGAGACTACAAATTAATCATGCATCATAACCATGGGTTGCTATGACAAACGTTTTGTTGTAGAGTTTTTGGAGGAAAGATACCCTTTAATATGACCTTCATAGGCACAGGTAACAAAGTTTTTCAAGTTTTTCATTTATCATTACCTTGTGTCATTTTTATGACCAAACTTATACGCAGTTACCCTCATTAAGTAAAACCTGTCTTGCATTAGTACTGCTTCTGTTAACAAATAAGAGGCCCAAGTGGTTTTGAGATCACTCACCTATCTGACATCTGCCTAATAGCAGCTGGCCAAGAAATCTGGGTTAGCAGGATGCTGCTGAAATTTCTCTAGTGCTGTTGTTTCCAAATGTTAAAAAAACAAATGTGTCATTGTTTCTCTAGTTTTCTTGTATCTTCATCCATATCTGATTGCACATCAGCATCAATTGTCCAATATTGAAATGAACCTTTGCTAGGATGTTTTGGCTCAATGTTGGTCAAAATCTCTTCATCATTTTTTTAAAAATAAAGTTGTGTAAATGTTTTTCAATTCTTGGTAATGGCAGCAATATAGGATGGTGGAACAGCATCTTTTCTATAAATCTGAAAGGCATTCAAGCTAGGATACTTTCTGTCAAATTTGGTCAAATTCAGTAAAACGGTTACTTTAAAGAAGTTGTTTAACAGTTTTTCTAATTTTAGTATACAGTGGCCATATTTCATGGCAGATTAGCATCATTTACATAAATGTGAAAGGTCTTCATGCCAATATGCTTTCTGTATAATTTAGTCAATTCTGTTCAGTGGTTTTGGAGAAGTCATTTAAAGGTTTTTCTTTTTTTAGTAAGATTGGCCATATTTGATGGTGAATCAGAATCATTTGTAAAAACTTGAAAGGTCTTCATGCAAGGATACTTTCTGTCAAGTTGGGTCAAATTCTATTCAGCGGTTTTGGTAAAAAGGTCTTTTAAAGGCTTTTTCTATTTTTTGTAATGGTAGGCAAATTTAATATCAGATGGCATCATTTGTGTGAATTTTAAATGTCTTCAAGCCAGGATACTTTCTCTCAAGTTTGTTTAAATTCTATTCAGTGGTTTTGGTGAAAAGGTCTTTAAAGGCTTTTTCTATTTTTTGTAACGGTAGCCAAATTTAATGTCAAATGGTATAATTTGTGTTAATTTTAAATGTCTTCAGGCTAGGATGCTTTCAGTCCAACCTGATCTAATTCTATTCAGCAAATTTTCAAAAGCAGTTGTTTATATCTTGTTCTTTTTTATAGTAATTTTGGCCACACTTAATGGCAGATTGGCATCATTTGTACAAATTTGAACTATCTTCCTCCCAGGATGCTTTCTGTCAAGTTTGGTCCAATTTTAGTCAGCAGTTTTGAAGAAGTCATTTGAAGGTTTTTCTATTTTTAGTAATGGTGGCCATATTTGATTACAGATAAGCAATTTTTGTATACATTTGAAAGGTCTTCATTCCATGATGCTATCTGTCAAGTCTTACCAAATTCTATTCAGTGGTTTTGGAAAAGTCATTTAATGGTTTCTCCATTTGTAGTAATAGTAGCCATATTTGATGGCAGATCTGCATCATTTGCACAAACTTGAAAGGCCTTTATGCCAGGATGCTCTCTGCCAAGTTTTATTGAAATTGGTCATGAATTTTTTGTAGAAGAAGCTGAAAATAGCAATTGTTGATGGACAACACACAGGTTTTTCCATTTTTGTTAATGGTGGCCATATTTGATGGCACATCAGCATCATGTGTACAAATTTGAAAGGTCTTCATGCAGGATGCTTTTTGTTTTGGAGAAATCATTTACATTTTTTTCTATTTTTATTAATGGTGGCCATCAGTTGTACAAACTTAAAAGGACTTTATGCCAGAATGCTTTTTACCACATTTGCCTAAAACTGATTTGGGGTTTTTGGAGAATCTGAATATAGCGGTGATAGACACCAAACTACACACAATGAACAAAACATGGATAAAGGGCTATACCATAAGCTCACTTGGCCTTATGGCCAGATGAGCTAAAACTTAGAAGGTAGTTAATTACTGCTAACTACATACACAAAGTTTACTGGTGTTTCATCAATGGACAATAGTCTTCTTCATTCATGGACTCCAATTTTATAAACATCAAAGGCCATAATTAAAAACATACATAAGTGCCTTTTCTGGTACCTGCTCATTCTTTTTTTTTTATAGAAGGTAAAAAAAATCCAAGTAAAAGAAAGTTTCATGCATTGGACACATTTATAACAAACTCGGATTTAAAAAGGTTTTGAATTACAGTCAAAGACTAATTTAAGTCAAAATGTATTTTTATCCTGTAATAAAGTTTGGTTTCAATAAAAAAATGTCAATGGTCAATTGGACTAAAAATGTAATGAGTATGACTGTATTTATACAGCTGATATTTAATAGACTATTACTTTGTAGTGTTTTCCTTCTCCTTCTTTTGCTCCTTCCCTGCTTCACTACTGCTTGAGCTAGATCTGCTACGTTTACTGGAATGGTTAATCTCTGCTTTTTTCTTTTCTGGGGTATGTGATCGATCTCTAGACTTCCTCTTTTTAGATTTGTCTCCCTCAAAGGAGTTATCTCTCCTTAGTGCCTTATCTTCCTCTCTAGACTTGGATCTCTCTTTCCTGTATTGTCTGGGGGATGGTGATCGATGCTTGGATGAGGACCTTTTCTTTGTAGATCTGGGTGATCTGATTGAAGCACAATATTATTTTTTTATCAGCATGCAAGTAAAACAAGAATCTCTCGAAGGGACTGACACTCTACTGTCTGAAAAGAATGTTCAGGAATTCAAGATAAGACCATTTCTTCTTTTAACTGCTGAGTGCTGAAACCATCTCTGATGTTCCTGAGCAATTAGATTTTAAAAATAGCCGGTGTGGCAGCGATACTGAATGACAGATTGGCACCATTTTCATTTAGGACAAACTAGACATCATTAGAAGACTTTTGGTGAAAACCCCATGTTGATATGACCATCCATTCTGGAAAATTAGTGACAAGATTTTCAATATGTTCATTGTGGCCGCCATATTTGAGGTCAGAATGGCACCATTTTCATTCAGGACCAACTAGATATCATAATTAATCTTCTTGTGAAACCACATTCTGATATAACTTTCCATTTATAAGGAGCAGCAATAACAAGATTTTCAAAGATGACTGGCATGGTGACCATACTAGGTGTCAGATGGGCACCATTTTCATTTAGTACCAAGTCTTCTGGTGAAAACCCAATTCTGATATGACTTTCCATCTAGGAGGAATAGCGATAAGATTTTATAGACGGCTGCTGTGGTGGCCATATTGGATATCAGATTGGCACAATTTTTATATAAGACCAACTCGACACCATAAAAGGTTTTCCAGTGAAAATCCCATGCTGATATGACTTTCTTTCAGGAGGAGAAGCAATGACAAGGTTTTCAAGATGGCTACTGTGCCGGCCATATTGGATGCCAGATTGGCAGCATAAAGTCTTTTGGTAAAAACCCCATTTTTATATGACTATCCATTCTTCTTTCTTCTGGAGCAGCAATAACAAGATTAACAAAATGGACACTGTTGTGCCATATTGGACATCCGTGCAGCATAATTTTAAATTAGGATGAAGTAGACATCATAAGAAAACTTCTAGTGAAAACCCCATGCCGATATGACTTTATCTACTGGAGTAGCAATAACAAGATTTTCAAGATGGCTGCTGTGGTGGCCATATTGGACATCAGATCAGCACCAATTTCAATTAGGACCAACTGTGCATGATAAAAAGTCTTTTAGTGAAAACACCATGTTGATATTACCATCCATTGAGAAGGAGTAGCAATATCAAGATTTTCAAGACAGCCAACCATAGTAGCCATACTGAATGTCCATTTGAAAGCACTGCCATTTAGGACCAACTAGACATCACAAGTAGTCTTCTGGTGAAAACTCGATATGACTTTTCGTTCAGGAAGAAAAGCAATAACAGGATTTTTAAGATGGCTGCCATGGGGGCCATATTGGATGTCTAATCAGCACCATTTTCATTTAGGACCAACTATATGTCATACAGTCTTTTAGTGCAACCCCCATGTTGATATGACCATCCATTCAAAAGGCGTAGCAATAGCAAAATTTTCAAGATGGCTGCCTTGGTGACCTTATTGGATGTCAGGTGGGCACCATTTTCATTTAGGACTAACTAGACGTCATAAGAAGTCTTTTAGCAAAAACCATGGGATGAATGTGTGTGTAAAGTTTTATGGCAATCCTCCAAGTAGTTTAGGAAGAAAAGCAATAACAAACTTGTGCAAATGGATGGCCAGACAGCAGATGACAGACAACAGGCCATCCCATAACTCTTCTGGTCTATGACTTGAAACTAAGTATTCTTAAATAACAATTATTTCTCCAAATCCAGAACTGTAGCTTACCTTTCAATAATTAATGTGTAAATTTTGTATTCAATAAAACAATTTAATAATAATTTCACGCAATTCAATGAAATTTACTATTCTATTAGCTGTAAAATCTAAGTGCTAATGACAACATTTGGCAATGAAAGATGAAAAAAAAAAAATCCAGAATGAGCAACATACCTTGAATCTGATCTTAACTTGGATCCTTTGGATCTTTTGGACCTTTAATCATGAGGAAAAAAATAATGCAGATAAATATATATAAAAGTAACCTCTGACATTATAATCAATAAATGTTTAAATCCAAGCAATATAAATACAAAAACTACTGCTCAAGTTTTAAGTTAACTGAGGACGCCTTAGTGCTAAATACCAACCTTTGACATTTTGTTCCTTGAGGTTCCATTAGCATCCCAAAACAAAAAGTTTAAGATCAACATTTAGCACTAAGGCATTCTCAGTTAGTATGCAACAGAAACCATAGCTCTGCAAACCCAACAAGAAAAGGATTGTAAAATGATCCCTTTAGATGAGGCAGTTGGAACCTGTAATTTAAAGGATATACAGGTCAATACTGTAGAATAATATATGCCAACCACCTACACCTCTCCCTCATTATAACATGGTAGTCAGGGTCCATAACCGCCAACTGTGTTATGTACCAAACTGCATTATATTGAGAACCGAGATATGTATGGAACTGCGATATATTGAGAATAGTGTAATATACAGAACCATTGTATAGTGGGCACTATCAAAATTTGTTAAATATTAGTGTTCTGAAAAAGAAATGAAGATATAAGACTAAGTTTCACCTTGTTTTCTTTCAACCGATATTTTTATACAATGGTATAATTTTGGTCATGGGGTCCATAGTAGTACTGTGTTATATCCGTAATCGCCTTGTAAGGAGGTGCATTATAACGGGGGAGAGCTGTATTTCCCATATACTCTAAAACACTAAGAGTCTGATTTACATCATCAAATTAGGATTGTGCTAAGATAATAGTTCCAATGTTATTCCCTATTGTTCAATTCAAGGAGAGAGCTCTACATAAGCAATACTGCTTGTTGTTCAATCCTATATGTGTAATGTGTGTGATGTGCAATTTATGAATTAATGGATGATATTCAATAAATACTGTTTAAACCAAACCAATTCAAATCACAACAAAACTATATATTTTGATAATTACTATGCAAAATTGTGTGTTTACATTTATCTCTTACCATAATTAATATGCTTTATTCTTCCCGATTACGTAACTTAAATTACAATGCACATGAATATTTCATTTTGCATGTCAAAGTCATTTCGGAAGATCGATAAATTCTACAATAACAAAACTGAAGTAGGTCTAGAATGAAGTTTTATTTAAATAATATACTTTCAGGGTCAACATTAAACAGAGGGATAATTAGGCAAAACTGCCACTTTACTTTGATACACAAAGAAACAGAAGCTGATTTGTCTCTCCGTAACTTAATGCTGACTATACCACCCCTTGGTTTTCTACTGAATGCTACGAAAGCACTGCTCATTTTGCTTAAATGAATTAAAGAGTTGTATGTATAGTTATTATGCTGTATGTGCAAGCTTTGAAGTCAACTTTGTCACTGACTAACTGCCCTATCTGTCTGCAATTATGATTTAATCTACAACATCTTTCAACGAATTAACATGTTCAGTTTATAAATGGACTTTGTACACAACAAAATATAGACTTGAAAGAAGAAATGTTTAATATATGCCTCATAAGAAAATAAATAAAAGGTTACATGAGTATTTTTCATTCTCTCTCTCAATTCACAGCACATCTTTATTCATCATTAATGATCCACCAAGACCAGATGTGTTAACCAGAAGACATTTTTTTATAAAAAAATTAAACAATAAATTCACTACTTAAATCAGATTTGGCAGTCTCTATGGAGGCTCCTTGTGAGCAAGAATGTGAATGAAACACTGTACATGGCTATGATGATTCCCAATCTGTGTCAGGGTGATCCCAGCATAAGAGTGTATTGTGGGTTGATCCCAGATTAAGTAGAAACTGTGCTAGGCAGACGCCAGCATAGGAGTGTATTCTGGGCTTATTCCAGCTTAAGTAGAATCCATGCTAGGCTGATCCCAGCATTAGTGTGTATTCTGGACTGATCCCACCTTAAGTAAATCTATGAAAGCCTGATCCTCACACAAGAATGTATTCTGGGCTGATTCCAGTTTAAGTAAATATATGTTAGGCTGATCCCCACATAAGAGTTTATGCTGGGTTGATCCCAGATTAAGTAGAATATTGCAGTTTGATTCCAGCATAAAGAATATATTCGGATTTCAAATTAAATGTATACTAACCAAACTAATGACCTGGGCTGATCCCAGTTGACAAGACTTGTATAGTCTGGGATGATCCCAGAAGTTTCCAGATAAAAGAGGGGTGGATGACCCCCTAGTTAAAACAGTAAGAAAAATGTATTAAACAGGCATGGCTTTTATATCATTCATATAGAATATGAATACGACATCCGATTGGGGATAAAGGCCAAAATGAATTTGATCTTCAAAATATCAAATGAGAACCACCAAAAGGATGCAAAACTGTCAATTATAAGACAACTGATAAATGACGTGAAGCTTCACCAGCTACACTGATCAAGCACAAATCCAGAAAATATAGTTTGGTGCTGAGACTCAAAACCCATTGTCTGTAACTTCGAAAGGGCAGAGAATGTGCTTGATCACATGATACTACATGCATACCTTTGTAACTTTGATTGAATCTTTGAATACTGATGCCAATGATGACCAATTAGAGGGGTTCTGATTACATACACAGAATGTAATCCAACAACTAGCCCCATGTAGATAGTTGGTTAAGTTGCTAATTACACCTTCCTTTTTTTACCAGCACTCTGAGTGCACTATATTGTTAAAATCAATTGTGAATGGGCAACACATGACAGACTGAGGATCATACCATAAGCTCACTTTGTCTTATGGCCAGGTGAGCTAAAATCTGAAGGACTAAGGAGATTACACAATTGTTACAACAACAACAATTACCAATATATGTACCTGCACCAATATACTGCAAAGTCATTTCACTGCATTTACTTGTGGTTTTATGGAAAACATTCAACTATGTTTGTTGCGTAGTATTATAGTCTTGTATGTTTGTGCTTATCAAAAAAGAAATGAATAAATATTGTGAAATATTTCTTTTACACTTTTTTCTTGCTGAGGCTTCCTAAATTTTTTTACTGACAAAAATTAGTTTCATAGAATTTTTATTTGAAACTGGCACCCAAAAATAATAATAATAATAATAATAATAATAATAATAGCAGCAGCAGTAGGAGTAGTAATAGTAATGTTACATCATACCAGTCTCAAGAAAATACAGTTGTCCATACCTGTAACCTGACATAGTATAGGTGGGTTATTCAAGGGATTTGACTGAGAAAACTGGCATAATATTACAGAACCAAACAGGCTTAGTACATTATGATAAATTCTCTATAGAGACTTGTTTTGACTCTGGAATACTATACCTCCAGTCTACAGTCATTACATATGTTCCAGCAGACACTACTATCATACATCCAGATCATATGACACCACATTACCTAATGTGAGATACTAAAGCTATAAATCTATTATTACTTTCGCCCTTAGGTGCTGTTTCTTCTAGTGTTGTCTGGTGAAGCATAGTACAGGATACCCCACCAGACACAACTACCATATATACTCACATATAATCTGGGTCCAAATACACTGGCAGATCAGGGTCTATGTTGTTTGTTCTACTGATTAGTCTTTACAAAATGCATAGAGCCAGTTCTGCCAGCGCATTATGCGACAGCAGATCTGGGTCTTTGCAGTTGGTATTGGCTTATATGCGAGTATATATGGTATAGGAGAACAGTTCCATCAGAAGAAGGCAATAAATAGAATAGTGGCAAGTCCAGGCTAACTGACTGGATTGATAAAGTTTATGGAGATAAAAACCTTTCTATGTCATGACCGTAACACAAATGGTATATTGTAAAATTTGGTAAACCATTAGTATTGCAGAGTCATGTATATTTATCATGTTCCCAATCTGACCCTACATAACCTTGGAGTTGTAAACAAGGATAAATACATGGGTCATATACAAAGCAGGAATGTCTCCACATGACATGGATGTCACTATAAGTATGATGCAGTTGAAGAAAGCTTGGTTCAATATGCAAAGTTTTAAGTCAAACTGGGGTCATAACTTGGTTTGGTTTGGTTGGTTTTGTGGGTTTAACACTATTTTTCAGCACAAAGTGATAGGCTATACATGGCAACCAGTCAATTTGGGTGGAGGAAGAACCTGGGAAAACCCCTGGAAGAAACACCGACCCATGGGAAGCTACTGGCAAGCTTTGTCACATACCCATGTTGGCCGAGCTGTGACTTGAACCCACACAGACAGAGGTGAGATTCAGTGATCTGTAAAGGCGAGTGACAGTTAGACCACTCAGCCCCCCCCCCCTCAGGCCCCTCATAACCTGGTCTAATTTTGTCTGACAAGAGACTTCCTTTTCATCAAGCCCAACTTTTATTTAACTAGAAAGTAAACACTTTAAGATTCTAAGAAACTTTAACACTGACCTTAATTTACGGTATGGATATATATACAGCTTGACAAAAATGTTTGAAAATCAACCTTGACCTTAGTATTCTCAACATAAAATGTCTTACTCAATATGGTTTCAATCCATTAAGTCCTTCAAAAGGTATTGAGTGGAAATAAAATTTATGACAGACAGTACACAGCAAGATAGAAGGAAATGAGTAACAATATATGCTCCCTTGACAGAACATTGCAGGTGAAAAAAAAAGACAATTTCTTTAAAGAAACATTCTTTTAAGAGAGATTAACTGATATTCAGTTGAGAACGCAGTTCAATTTTGAAGTGACTTGAGTGAGTAATGGCTTCTTTACACATTTTCCAAGTCAGAAATTGTGGTTTCTACCTGGATCCAGACCTAGATCTTGATCTTGATTTCTCCATTTTCTTTGACCTGCAAAACAGAAGGAACTTGGATAAAATCTGAAGGCAGGATTAGGAACTTCTATCACTGAGTGCCAAAAATGGAAACAAGAAACTGGAACAGAGAAGTATTCTTTGTCAAAAAATATACAGTCCAAAGAGAGTGGGCTGACTGAGGTTTTTATGGCTGCCTCTGCCACTGTTCCCCTCCCCCCCCCCCCTAATTTATGATTGAGAGTAAATACTCACTGATAATTGTGTGACCCTGAAAATAATAAAAGAATATGAAAATGCAGGGTTTTTTTTACAAACCACCCTTAACAAGAGACCCAAGTATTTCACTCACCTGGTTTATATAACATAACAGTTGACCATCTCACTAAGCAGCCTTATTTAGTGCTGTAAAAACACTTCCCTATGTAAACCATCTCAAAATTTACACCATGTTGATTTTACTTATTTTGACTATAGTTTGATCAAAATTCATTTAGAAGATATAGGTATAATTAATATGTATAGTCACTTGCTCATAATCAAACTCATCCAAGATTTTGATCTCAATCTGATACAAGATTACCTCATAAATACGTTTAGATCTTGTTCATAATCAAACTCATCCAAGATTTTGATCTCAATCTGATACAAGATTACCTCATAAATACGTTTAGATCTTGTTCATAATCAAAAATCATTCAATATCTATAAGATATAAGACCATTTAACACGTCTGATGAAAAGATGATCAGAAATGTAGTTGCTAGAGTGTTGACAATCTGAGCCAATCAGATGCAAGATTAAATCATTCAAGCTTAGCCAATCAGATGCAAGACTTTTATTTAACTAGAAAGTAAAACACTTTAAGAGTCTAAGAAACTTTAACACTGACCTTAATTTACGGTATGGACATATATACGGCTTAACAAAAATGTTTTAAAATCAACCTTGACCTTAGTATTCTCAACATAAAATGTCTTACTCAATATGGTTTCAATCCATTAAGTCCTTCAAAAGGTATTGAGTGGAAACAAAATTTGTGACAGACAGTACACAGCAAGATAGAAGGAAATGATTAACAATATATGCTCCCTTGACAGAACATTGCAGGTGAATAAAAAAGACAATTTCTTTAAAGAAACATTCTTTTAAGAGAGATTAACTGATATTCAGTTGAGAACGCAGTTCAATTTTGAAGTGACTTGAGTGAGTAATGGCTTCTTTACACATTTTCCAAGTCAGAAATTGTGGTTTCTACCTGGATCCAGACCTAGATCTTGATCTTGATTTCTCCATTTTCTTTGACCTGCAAAACAGAAGGAACTTGGATAAAATCTGAAGGCAGGATTAGGAACTTCTATCACTGAGTGCCAAAAATGGAAACAAGAAACTGGAACAGAGAAGTATTCTTTGTCAAAAAATATACAGTCCAATGAGAGTGGGCTGACTGAGGTTTTTATGGCTGCCTCTGCCACTGTTCCCCTCCCCCCCCCCCCTTATTTATGATTGAGAGTAAATACTCACTGATAATTGTGTGACCCTGAAAATAATAAAAGAATATGAAAATGCAGGTTTTTTTTACAAACCACCCTTAACAAGAAACCCAAGTATTTCACTCACCTGGTTTATATAACATATCAGTTGACCATTTCACTAAGCAGCCTTATTTAGTGCTGTAAAAACACTTCCCTATGTAAACCATCTCAAAATTTACATCATGTTGATTTTACTTATTTGACTATAGTTTGATCAAAATTCATTTAGAAGATATAGGTATAATTAATATGTATAGTCACTTGCTCATAATCAAACTCATCCAAGATTTTGATCTCAATCTGATACAAGATTACCACATAAATACGTTTAGATCTTGTTCATAATCAAACTCATCCAAGATTTTGATCTCAATCTGATACAAGATTACCTCATAAATACGTTTAGATCTTGTTCATAATCAAAAATCATTCAATATCTATAAGATATAAGACCATTTAACACGTCTGATGAAAAGATGATCAGAAATGTAGTTGCTAGAGTGTTGACAATCTGAGCCAATCAGATGCAAGATTAAATCATTCAAGCTTAGCCAATCAGATGCAAGATTAAATCATTAATACGAATGGACCTCAATCATAATCATACTCAACTGAGATCTTTATGACATAAACCTATTTTTTTAAAAAGTCTGATCAAAATCCTATCAAAAATACAGTCTCTAGAGTGGTAAAAACTCATCCAACATCTTAATGATATTAGTCTAATTAGGAAGTCTGATTAAAATCTGGTCAGAAATACAGTACTGTCTTCAAGTGGTAAGAAGCTCAAGTAATCAGATGCATGATTACTACATTGATATGCATAGATTTCACTCATAATAAAACTCGTTGGATATCTTAATGGTATAAACCAATTTACCAAATTTGATAAAAATCTGATCAGAGATAATGTCACTAAAGTGTTGACAAGATCAGCAAATCCGATACAAGACCACCTCATTACTATGCATAAATCTCACTCATAACTGTACCCATCTGATATTTCTATGATTTAAATATACAGTGAAACTACAGTGAAACTCCTCAAAACTGAACCTCTGTATACTAGAATCCTCTCAAGACCAAAAAAAATTTGGAGTCCTTAATTTTTCCTTCTTTAAAATCATCATTTTTTTCCCTTTAAACAGAAACTCCTAAACTCCGAATACCAAAACAAATTTTGATCCCAAATTTAAATTTTGTGACCCCCCCCCGATAAAACTGAAACTCAATTCAATAGCTATTCATTTGTATACATGTGCAATAGAAAATTACATATACCGTATATCCTTACTTATAAGTTGAGTCTATAAACAACATAGACCCTGATCTACCACTGCATCACGCGCTGATAGATCAGGGTCTATACTGTTTGTTCTACTGATTATTCCTATAAAACTGCATAGACCCAGATCTGCCATCGCAGTTGGAGTCAACTTATAAGCAAGTATATACAGTAAGGAATACAACTGGAAGTTTTTCAAATATAACAAGATCAAGATTATCCTTGTGTTCTGCAATATTTTGATTTTATTATTAATATGTCTGTATTGTGTATAGTGTAGATTTTCACAACCACTATTTCCTGTCCAGCCAGACATTGAAAAATAATTATTCTTCTCTCTGTCCAGATAATTTGTGTACTAATGAAAATTATCAATGTAACCGAATATTTTGACCAAAAATTCCTATCTTAAGTGTCAGCATTGTATATCTATGTGCCCGGAAAGTTTAAATACTGGTCGGAAGTGGTATAGGTAGGTAAACTAGGTTGCATTATATCCTTGCTTGCCAATAAAGAACACTTTCATTATAACATTTCAGTGTTTTCTTTTACAAATAAAGAAATCTGGTTGCTGTGGCATGGTTGGATGTCAGATCGGTACCATGTTTATTTAGTACCAACAAGACATCATAAGAAGTTTTTCAGTGAATACCCCATGTTGATACGACCATCCATTTATGAGGAGTAGCAGTAACAAAATTTCAAGATTGCCACTGTGGTGGCCATCTTGGATGTGAGAGTGGCATCATTTTCAGAGTAAAAAATACCAATTAACTAGTTATCATCTGCTTAGTTCATTTGATGTAGTCAAGATCACGATCTCCACTGCCTAAAATATCAATTTCCCTTGAAAAGTTGTCTATATTTTCAACAAAAATCAGAATCCACATCACTGCCATCACGTGCCGCTTCAGTACTGTCCACCATTTTGATCTCCACATGTCAAATTCAGTTTTGAAATCAAATTTTCTACTAACCAGTTATCATCATCTCTGTTAATTTCACTGAAGCCAAGATGACGATCACACTGCCTAAACTTCAATTTCCCCCACAAAATTGTCTATATTTTCATCAAAATTGGCATCCATATCACTGCCATCACTTGCCACTTCAGCACTGTCCATCATGTTGATCTCTGCACATTAAAACTCATGTCTGAAATCAAATTTTCAAATAAACAGTTATCATCAACTCCGTTCATTTTGATGAAGTAAAGATACCAATCCCCACTACCTAAAATGTCAATTTTCCACACGAAATTGTCTATATTTTCAACTAATTCAGCATGTACATCATTGCCATCATTTGTCTCTTCAGTACTGACCTCCATTTTGATCTCTGCACATTAAAACTCAATTTTTAAATCAAATTTTTACCAGTTTTGTGCTTTTTTAAACTCATGCTGTCACTGCATGAAATAGCATTTGTGTACCTTCTACCTTTATTTCCCTCTTTTCAAAACAGGACAGGTAAAATAATTACATATTTCATGGTTAAATGCACACTTCTGCGAAGTGGTAGATGGAATGTAGTGAATATATGATTGGAATCATATTCCATGTGAAAAGGTAAAGTACAAATGGAATCGTATCCCGTCAGAAATGAGTTAAGCATAAGAGACCTTCTGGTAAAAACCTCATGTTGATATGACCATCCATTGAGGAGAGGTAGCAATAACAAGATTTTCAAGACAGACTCTGTGACAGCCATATTTGATGTCCAATTGGCACAATTTCCACTTAGGACCAACTAGACATCATTAAGAATTTTTCTGGTGAAAACCCCATGTTGATATGACTTTCCGTTCAGAAGAAGTAGTGATAAGATTTTAAAGATGGCTGCTATGGCATCCATATTGGACATCAGATAGGCACCATGTTTATTTAGTATCAACTGGACATCATAAGAAGTCTTTTGGTGAAAAAGCCCATGTTGAAATGACCATCCTTTCAAAAGGAGTAGTGATAACAAGATTTTCAAGATGGACACTGTAGTGGTCATAGTGGATGCACAAACAGCACCATTTTCATTGAGAACCAACTAGACCATGGGATGAATCCTTCAAGCAGACAAGGAGGAGTAGCAGTAACAAACTTGAACTAACAGATGGACGAATGACAGTCAATGAACAGACAATGGACAACGGATAACAGGCTATCCCATAAGCTCTTTTCATCTATGACCAGTTGTACTAAAATCAAGGCAAGTACCGTATATACTCGCGTACAAGCCGATACAAACGCAAACTACATAGACCCAGATCTACCGTCACATAATGTGCTGGCAGATCTGGATCTATGCAGTTTGAAAGGACTAATCAGTAGAACAAACAACACAGACCCTGATCTGCTGGCGCATTATGTGATGGCAGATCAGGGTCTATGTTGTTTGCATTTGGACCCAGCTTATACGCGAGTATTACGGTAATGTCTGTTTTTCATTCATTACCCAACACGTAAATATAGAAAAAATTGCCTTTTTTACTACATGGGTAGCACATTATCAAAGGTACCAATTTCATTGATGATGAGATTTATTTTCTCCCAATTTGTTTTCAGACACCAAAAGAACTAATTTATCATGTATCTCAATAGCAAAATATATTGCGGGGGTGGGGGGTGGGGTGTCCAACAACATGCAGAAAATATGGTAGCTATTCTGTACATTTTATGTGAATTAAAAGTGAGCAAATACAGAGCAGAAAATTTTGCTCCCATCCCCCTGTACAAGTGGCAGTTATTTCAAAGAGAAAACTGTCTCAGTGAAGTTCATGTGTACTACCTGAGAGAATCCCTTCCGTCTTGTATTGGAGATTTTGTGGATTTTCCTCTGTCACTGGACTGTGAATCTGATAATTTTCTCCTATTCTCTGATGGTGAACTTGAAGACATTCTTTTGCTTCGGGATGTTGACACTGAGGATTTACCTTTGTGGTGTGGCGAGCTTGAGGACCTCTTTCTCCTGTCATGGTCATTAGAGTGTGAGTGTGATCTGGAGCGAGATCTAGATCGAGATGTGGAATATGACCTGTAAAGAAAAAAGAAAAAGAAAAAGTGAGAAAAAAGTGCCACAGAACCAGTCTCACATGCGTCCATGTCCTGATGTACCCCCCATATTGTAAAAACAATAACTTGGTTAATAATGATGATGTTATCACCACCAGAGAAAAAACTTATGTTTCAACAGGTGAGACAAAAAAGGTACTTTTAAAAAATGATGTTGAGGATGAGGATGAGGATGACAATGATAATGATGATGATGGCGGCTGTGGTATTGAAGGTGGTGCTGATTTTGATAGACAAGAAGAAGATGATGCTGATGATGTTGTTTTTTTTAGCTCCATAAACAACAGATCATGCGAAATAATCACTTGAATTTGAATCAAAGATTTTTTGCATATTTTTTCAATTGTAATATATAATGTCATTTTGTAACCTGTGAAACAGCACTGAAATCAATTCTGTCTGCTACTTTCCTCTGATTTTTTTCTGTCTCATTTATTTTTATCAAGATGGACTAGGCTAAAACAAGCAAAATAGGAATAAATCATATTTCAAATTGCTTTATCAGCACACAAAGATATTTAAAAAAAATAATGCTGTGAACTGCAAACTTTTTAAGTGATATAAATTCCTACAAATGGTTAATATATAGTTACAAATCTGAATCTCAAACAACCATTTTGACAATCTTGTGTTTATTAATTCTGTAAATTACTTCTTTTTAAAAATAGACATCACTATTATGACATACCCATGAACTTAAAATTGACTCTCAAGTAACTTGAGTTAAGGGTCTTTGGGTCAACATGCTGTATTACACATCTGTAATAACCTTTTACATGCTAAAATGCAGTAGTTGGGGTCCATAATGACCAAACCACAGTATAGCGAGAATGATCTAACTTTAGTGAATGAGTGAAATGCTTGATGAAAATTAATCATTGCTGTGAAAGAACATTAAGATCTTTATGCTATAGGTTTCTGAAACTTATCTGAATTATTTTTATCTGTTTGTTAGCTTGACTGATGTTTTGAGAAGTGTCACATAATGAGGGACAGCTACGATGAAGAATTATGAGCCATGATGTGATCATGTTAATTTATTATTTATAACAAAGTGTGTATTAGTGGGGTTCAACTGTATTGTCCCAATAAATACACTGAATAATTGACAGATTTTGTGCATGACTTTTAGTATGCTGATAAGTTTTAATTGATTTTTAAAATGCATTCAATTTTTAATTTGTCCATCGAGGAACCAGAAATTGTACATTTTTTATCTTGTCTATTAGTACATGTATGTACCATTTTTGTAATCATAATCAAAACTTGTTAATTACTATCTGATACTATTACAATATTATATGCACAATTTTCCTAGAATATTTCATTAACCAGTATCAAATTTTCCCTTTATTTGTTTATTGTCTTTCATTCCTGACATTAGTCAGATCACCTAAGTGAAGATTATTGGTAATAAGGAGAGAGCTGGAAATAAGCTTTTGCTTGGTGCCCAGTCCTCTGTATCTCTTGATGTAACATTGTGTGTACTTTCTGTGATGATGCTTGAAATAAATACTATTTAAATCAACTTATGCCAGTTGCTGGAGTCTCCATTGTAAGATTTACCTTTTTTTACCACCCATTGTTGTCATTTTTCCACTGCATGATACAGCAGGCTCCCTCTGGCTTTGCTCTAATCTCTGCCATTGACAATTTAATATGTGATTTGGTATGCAGGGTGTGAAGATGATATTGTCATATGCTGATTGACTGACTGACTGATTGGTGTTTTATAGCACATCAACACATGAAAGTTATATCAGGCCAAGGCACTTGGACTAAAGTGCCATGCCCTGAGACACACCATTTCAGGTGACATATCCTCATCTGGGTAGAATCTGAGTCTGTTCCCTTCTGATCATAAGTCTGGCATGCTAACCACTGAGTGATTGTGGCTGTCATACTAACCACTGAGTGATTGTGGCTGCCATGCTAACCACTGAGACACTGAGACTGCCAAGCTAACCACTGAGACACTGAAGCTGCCATGCTAACCACTGAGTCATTGTGGCTGCCAATCTAACCACTGAGTCAATGAGGCTGCCATGCTAACCACTGAGCCATTGTGGCTGCTATGCTAACCAATGAGTCACTGAGGCTGCCATGCTAACCACTGAGTCATTGTGGCTGCCATACTAACCACTGAGACATTGAGGCTGCCATGCTAACCACTGAGTCATTGTGGCTGCCATGCTAACCACTGAGTCAATGAGGCTGCCATGCTAACCACTGAGCCATTGTGGCTGCTATGCTAACCAATGAGTCACTGAGGCTGCCATGCTAACCACTGAGTCATTGTAGCTGCCATACTAACCATTGAGACATTGAGGCTGCCATGCTAACCAGTGAGCTATTGTGGCTGCCATGCTAACCACTGAGCCATTGTGGTTGCCATGCTAACCACTGAGCCATTGTGGCTGCCACATGTACTGACAATTAATATTGTTTTACCTCCTAAAAGTAACAGTGTCAATGATTGGTGCACAGAATGTCATGTGCCAGGGAACATAACACAGTTTTTCTCTCATGTGACTGTTTTTCCGTCTTGTCTGAATCAGTATAATAAACAATTTTTATCCATTTGTGGAACGCGACTTGCTTTGAGTGAACAAATCCTCCTATCTTCCCCTAACAAGGGCAATAAATGTATAATATATAATTACTGGCTTTTTATGAAGTTGATACAAGGATTATACCAGAAAAGTGATATTCACATGTTGTATCTCAGATTTTAAGGGAGACTCCAACAAAAATCAGTAACATTCCCAGTCTGCTAGCCGAAGACCAAATCTCCCATTTTTTGAATAGTAAATGTAATTTTGTGAAATTTATTGCTGTTTTTATGTATTTCCCCTAAAAAGGACCCAGATACCTTACCAACACTTTTTCTTTCAGTAAAAAATTTAGTTGATTATGACAATTTCTTACAAAAAGACAAATATTGTACATATTTCTGGGCTTTAGGAATCTATTTGTTTCAGCCATGATAGAACTAAGAAACAAAATACTGTTAAACATTGTCTATTCATTAAACAAAATGTAAGTATCAAGGGCATTCAGTCTGAAAGAATTTTTTTTTAGCAAAACAAAGGTCACTTCTTAACTTGCATTAAAATGGAGTATTATAATTTAAGTGTCTGAAGAGATCACAGCATATCCCAGTTTATAAATCCTCTCCAAACAGCTTGGAACAAATATACAGGCTTGTCAGTGACACCAAATGCAGCCTCGAGAACCCCAACCAAACTAAGAAATTGACAAGTGTTGTATATGTCCTTTAAATGTACTGAGCTAGTTAAACTGGTCACTTGTCATATACACCCACACAAGAGGTGGTTTTAAAATTAAATGAGGATAATAAATATAAATGTGAAAGGTGTACAGTTTAAAGTAAATATTCTGGAAACAGAAGATCTCTTTAGGAAGTATGAATGCTGTATTATTTTCTTTTGTGTCCAAGATGTACATTTATACCTAAGTTTCCTGCACTGGAAACCCAAACCTCCTGCATTGAAAACTCAAATCTCCTGCATTTGAACCGAATCCCAGATCTCCTGCATTGGAAAACCAAATCTCCTGCACTGGAAACCCAAATATCATGCATTGAAAACCCAAATCTCCTGCATTTGAACCGAATCCCAGATCTCCTGCATTGGAAAACCAAATCTCCTGCACTGGAAACCCAAATATCATGCATTGAAAACCCAAATCTCCTGCACTGGAAACACAAATCTCATGCATTGGAAACCCAAATCTGATGCATTGGAAACCCAAATCTCATGCACTGGAAACTCAAATCTCCTGCACTGGAAACCCAAATCTCCTGCATTGGAAACCCAAATCTCCTGCACTGGAAACCCAAATCTCATGCATTGGAATACCAAATCTCATGCACTGGACACCCAAATCTCATGCATTGGAATACCAGTTCTCATGCATTGGAATACCAAATCTCATGCTCTGGACACCCAAATCTCATGCATTTGCACTCTGGACTTACTACATGCATGCCAATGACCAAAATAAATATAATTTTTCTGGAGTTGATAAATCCTTGCATCAATCAAAATCTAAAGTAAATAATTGTTTTATTACATGACTGTTCATTTCTTATGAAGACTTCGCCAATCAAAACACGGCAAAATGAGAAGTCATATAATAAAAGTCAATAACTACAAGACTCCCAGTTAACCTTCCATTAGAGTACAGTGTGCTATACAGTTGCACTGGACACAATATTTACTTTATCTAAACTTAACCACAAACATCTGGCTACTCTCCATAAAAGTCAACCTGGATTCATCATCATTGTGTGTCTTAGTGATAAGCTCTTCATAGTAATAATATTTAACTTCTTGGGGGGTGGGGGGTGGAATGCTGCTTTGTTATAACCTGAATTATAGACTGCAGCTTCTTTCATATTCCCTCATGCATGCATGATGATCTGAACTAAGAGTGATCTTTTAAGAATTTGACTAAGTAGGCATGAATAATCCATACTCTTGAATGTCATCCTGACCTGGTTGAGACATTTTTATAAGCTCAAGGTACAGACCAACTTATTATGAAATTGTGGACTGAACTCAGGTTGATATTATCATTAAATAGGTACTACCTACTCTACTATTGGCCTATGTAACTTTTACCTGTTTAAAATAGGGCCCATTAAAGGAAGTGTACCACACAAAAGATTAATAATAATAATAATAATAATAATAATAATACTTATTTATAGAAGATGACTCATTTAGTCAAGGACTATTCTCCCTTGAGGCTCTCTTAAGAAGAGTATAACAATCTGCATCATACAAAAGATAATAGTACATGTAATTACTATATATTTTAACAGGTCTTTAGTATTATAGATGCTAAATTCTATTATAATCTATTAGTAACACATAGATACTCATGATATCTCTTCTTAAATACTGTAATATTTTCTGAAGATTTTACATCCAGTGGAAACTTGTTCCACAGAACTGTATTAGAGCATTGGAAGCTTTCTTAAATTATTCTGTTCTTGGTTTTGGTGGATGAAGGTTTCCATATGATGTTGATCTCAACTGGTAATGTGGTGAATAATGCCTGAATAAATCCTGAAGATACTCTGGTGCAGCTCCATGTAGACATTTATAATTTTACAGTGGTCTCTCACCATAAAACTACTCAGTATACTGCCACCCTATAACACAGATGTCCTCATGGATCCCAATAAATTTTTTGAGTCTTGTTTTAATATTTCTCCTTGAATTACTTCGCTTAATTCAAGTTCTTGACAAATAAAAACCAACTGTTATGTGATTGGACATTATAATACCCTATTTATAAGTTTTTTATGCACTATTATGACACAGTCTGGTAGGAACACCCCTCAGTATAAGGTTACCTCTGTTATCACTCTGGTCACTTCTATGGCCACCAAGAACAAACGTTATAAAAAGGGCATTCTATACCAACAAATCTAGGTGTACCCTGGTTATTTACGACAGTTGTGAATGGCCTATCTGTTAGGTGTCTATGTATTATTAAAGGCTTTGATTTTTAATACATTTTAATACATATGATGACAGATTTTGATTACGCTTTATGTACGTGGGTCTAACCTTACTTACCTTAAGTAGTTCATAAATTATAAATATGGATTTTCTAGTAACCACAATAATCCAATTTAACTTTACACAGATCTGAGATTGCTTTGCCTTACAGAAAAATATATTCCTTTGTATTTGGTTTGCAGAAAGTCCTAAATGCCCTTAATTTCATGGATTACTGCTTCGTTTCACCCAAATCTTGTCAAAAGTCATTTTGGCTATTATTTTGCAATGCTCTGCCAAGTTTGGAATTCACAATTATGTAAAGTACTTGGGTATATTGATAGAATAAAAAATGCTTTTATTTTCCCTTGATTCATAACTCCCCTAAGATTACTGAAGCAAAAAAAACATTTTAAAAAATTATCCTCTCTAAATTGCAAGGGTTGGCATTTACTATCAGAAAAATTTGAATATTTTATTTCATGAAAATCATACAGTAGTGCAGCAGATATGTGAAATACTGGGGGGAGGGGGGCTTGATATTGTGGGTTTGGTGATAAAAAGCATGAAATTTGGCATGCGGCATGCAGCTAGGGTATATCAAATGCAAAATATTTTGCTATTGGACCATCACAGATTTTTCAAGAGAGCCATCATCCATTTAAATGTTTCCGTAAATCTGGTAGACTAGATCCACTTGTAGGGTTGCAAACTTGACTAACTAGTATTATCTCAATTATATTTGGATTTATAATAATTGTACAAGTATCATATAATATTATATAATTGTACAAGTATCATATAATATTATATAATTGATATATATTACATTATAATGGATTCATAACAATTGTACAAGTATCATATAATATTATATAATTGTACAAGTATCATATAATATTATATAATTGATATATTTTACATTATAATGGATTTATAATAATTGTACAAGTATATAATATTATATAATTGATATATTTTACATTAAAATGGATTTATAATAATTGTACAAGTATCATATAATATTATGTAATTGATATATCTTACATTATAACTTTAAACATATTAAATGATGCTTTGTTTTTTCTTCAGGTGATATCCCCATGCCTTTTGAGTGACAGACTGGGAGAAATGTGTTCTGTGTCAGGAGGACACAACCAAGGTACAGCTGTCCAGCTGATTCAAGACATAGTACAGTTGGAGCAGGTTACAAGACCCTAGCTGACCATTTTATGGGTTTCAGCAATACTGGTTGCTTGCCAAGAACAATACAGTGTCATGACAGGATGATCCTGAGGGCACTGAGGCAAAGTTTCAGTGTCACAAGGCCAAATTTAATGACTCATGTGACTGCATTTCAACAAAACCAAACTTCAATGAGCAGTTAAGAGGAAACTGCCAGATGAAGACAATGCATATGTGCCCAAGAAATACACTACTCAAAATGTTAAACAAGCACCCCCTTCTACTGCAACACGTTTGTTTTATGTGGACCTGCAGCTTGAGAGTTCTTTTCATGATGCATCAACATTTTAGCTGGATGTGCATGTCAGTCAGTGTGCTCTCAAACTGCAGGATAAGCCTCTGCTTGCCAAACTCAGTACTGGTGACTTGATTGCACTAGAGGCCAAGTAACATGTGAAGTGCTTGTGCTTGGTCTCCCTATATAATAAAGAATGAGAAACAAAATCATCGTAACAATCAGATTTTGACTCCACTAACCACTGCATTGCATTTGCTGCACTGGTGTCAGTATATCGAGGAAGCCCATATGGAGAACAGTGTGTCACCAGTGTCCAAATTGACAGACCTAAAAAACAGAATCCTGGTTTACTTGGCAGAAATTGAAGCCCATAAATAAGACCATGATATGGTACTTATTAACAACCAGGACATTGGCTCTGCTCTACAAAAAGCATGTGAGCATGATGCTGACAATGATGTTGTTCTTCTTGCCAGGGCTGCAAACACAGTCCACAGACAGAGACATGTTCAAAATGAAAACATGATTCAGTGGCACCACTTTCGACACTAGTGGCTATGATCATTAATGGCCCAGACATCAAAACACAGTCAAACCACACATCAGTGCCTCAGTCAACTCTCACACTCTTGCAACTGATGATGTTCAACAGTTTTGTATGTTGTCGGGAGACAGCTACTGTAACAAGTGCTGCTAAGCACAGCCAAGAACAAGAAACACCTCTGCCTGTATATCTAGATTTGATGGTTTACACAAAGACTTGCAAGCATGATCTAGTAGACACTCTGCTCCACCTTGGACTGTCCATCTCATACGACCAGGTGCTGGACATCTCCATTGACCTTGGAAACAACATGTCGACACTATGAGAAGGAAAAAGCTGTCTACCCTCCTAAACTCAGAGTAGGCCTCTTCACAACCAGTGAAGTAGACAATAATGACCATAATCACAGTTCAACAAGTGCACATGACTCCTTCCACAGAAGGGGAATATGCCTGTTCCATCATCCTAGTGATGAGGTCAGTGAAGTGCAACAGGCTGTAACACTCACTCATGAGCACACTCAAGTTGCTGCCAAGAAGACTGTGGTGCACAGACCTGGGTCATACACCAGCTAGCATGCCATCTGTTGCTCTGTGTAGAAAAGACCCACCTGTGCCAAAGCTAGAAGGTCAGAACAAAGCAGACTGTCAGCTCATACAATATAATCAGGTTTGCAACCCCACAAGTGGACCCGGTCTACCAGATTAAGGGTAACAGTTAAACAGATGGTGGCCATCTTGGAAAATGGCTGCCATTTCATGCCCTAGGAAAAATCTGTGATGGCCCTATAGCTAAATATATTTCTTAGGACCAGGACTTTGGAGCTCGGAGTGGAGCTGGAGTGCAGAGCAGTGGAGCAGCAAGTTTTTGCCCGGAGATGGAGCTAGGAAATTTTGCCTGCTCCACACTCCGACTTTTTTCAAAATTTTAATCCTGAAAGCCTGAAATGAGATGGGAGTATTGGGATTACAAATGTACAATAAAATAATTAAAATTAATATCTATTGTAGTTCAATCAAGGAGAAGATAAATTGTAAAGGACAGTTCTTCTGCATTATCACCTGATCACATATCAATGCGAAAGAAAGACACATGGTGTTTTTTTCCTTGTCTTTCATTTCATAGGCCAACAAGTATGTACACTTCTGACAAAAAAATGATACAGATTTATTACTCCAACATACTTTTAAATTTTTTTTTATATTTCTGAAACTTTCCTTTTATCTCTTTCATATACTTTAACATAGGTTCTCTTGTAAACTTCTTTTTTATTATATAGGTATTTTTGAAACTGGGATGCTCATATGTACTCATTTTACTTTAACACACTTCTTTTTTAATATTCCAAGAACTCAACTTATATCTCAATTATAACCAAATTGGAAACATACATATTACTTTTGTATTGTTTTTTAATATAACTTTTATCTCTATCATGTCACAACTTACCACATTTGTCAAGTTTATTAGTATGTGGTTGATGAAGGCTTATGATACTTTTAATTTGTTTTTAACAATAATTAAAAAAAACTATTTATTTTTTGTAAATAAAAAAAATATAAAAATGCCAAAATGAATGTGGAAAATCAATTATAAACTATAAGAAATGTGCTCCATTTATATATTTTAAACCACAAACATTTTAATATTAATTTATTATTATGCTTTGCAACAACCTGCGGATTTGTCATAATATTTATGTAAACAAGAATGAGTGACTCATTGTTCCCAAACTTGGAAATGTTCCCAAATCCTTATTTTACAAGTTTTCTCAAATATTACTTCTCTATCAAAAACAAAAATATAAATTGGTTCTATGATTTTGAGCAAACTGTGTAATAGGTTAATTTTTGTTATATTTGTGTGTTTCCAAATTTTTGACCCATACTGTACACAGGTGTACAATTTCATGACCTACCCTAAGAATGGAACGAAGTAAACAGGAAGTAAACAGAGTGGAATTGGACAATAGTCATTTTTTATAATAGGAAATTAATTTTAAGATAATTTGAAATTAATAATGATAAATACACATTTTTTGATTATAATCAGAGTTATTATCAGTGTTATTCCTTTCTTTCAAATAATGAATATATATTTAATTTGAGCCATATCCCAGTGTGGAGCGGAGATATCTGCAAAGAAAAGATGGAGGAAGGTCATAGAGGTGAAGAAAAGATTGAAAAGAGTAAGATGGGTGGTGAAAAGATGGAGGAGAGTAAGACATGAAGAAAAGATGGAGGAGGGTAAAACATGTAAAGAAAAGATGGAGGAGGGTAAAACATGTAAAGAAAAGATGGGGGAGGGTAAACTATGTCAAGAAAAGATGGGGGATAGCAAGATAGGTAATGCAAAGATAAAAGAGGGTAAGACTGGTGAGAATGTGATGGAGAAGACAGGCAAGAAAGTGGAGGGTAAGATCAGTGAGAATGTAGGTACATGGAAAAATATACCTGACTTGCTTTTTGTGGGGGGTAAATATGTCATTGTTAAATACTGTAAAAGAGCTTATCAAGGTTTTGTTGAGGATGCTGGTGAGGAAGACCTGTATCTTGAGTGCATGCACCAAGTTGGGAAAAAAAAAAAATTTTTTTGTGGCCAAAAAAAATTAAAGATAAATGCTAGTATGATTATGAAGATATTTTGGCCACTATACCTGAACCTAAACAAATAGGTTTATCTTCACAGTATGGCAGTCCATAAATTTATAAAAATAAAAATCACAAAAGCAGTTTTTACGCTGCACAAATGTAATCATATATGGAATTTTGCAAGAGTATTTTAGATGTTTTGAGTGATCTGGATTTACACTGGTTGCAGACAATGTAAATGTTTTCTCATGTCATGGCTCATTTGTCATTTACAACCTACATCATTTTATTCATTAGACATATGTATACCAATAAGAAACATTACAATAAGCACTTATTTATGGAATAGTAATCCGTATTGATATGTTAAGTCATTCCTGTAACAGTTTCAAAATACCAGTGGTAATTGTATAATAAATGTTAGCATTTCAGAATAGAAATACAAACATATCAAAAAAAATATCAAGGCATTTCATAATGCTACACAATGTCTGGATTTGTATTTGCATACATTTTATGAAAACTGAATGAAGTGTCTGAAATGTCCTTCCTGTAGCAAAATATGTCTGTCATGTAACAGAGTTTTCCTTCCTGTAACAGTTGCTAATTTTGACTGCAGAAAGTGGAGCAGATCTAGATGATCTGCATATCTGTATTTTAATCCAAAATATCCATATTTGTTAGAGACATAACCTTGATACAAAATCAAATGTGATAAATACTTGAAAATCTTGGGGTTTAGGAATTACGATTAGTAAATGTTCATATCCATTGAAAATACCCTTATCTGAGAACAGTTCAGTTTTCAGTACATGAAATACACTATCCGCAATTACTCCAATCTGACCTATTATGATAAATATAAAAATTTCCATGTTTTTTACTAAAAACAAATATTGTTACAGGAAGGGCATTTTTATTGTGAAGAATGTATGGACCGCATGAGAGGTTTAGAAAAGGATCTATGAAAGGTTTAGAAAAGCGGCCAGTAAGCTTTCATTTTGTTAATTCCTCCTCATTCAAACATAATACAATGCATTTAACTAAAAAAAAGATTGGATTGTGAGCACATTGGTTTTTTTTCTCATTTTTACTTGACCCAAAAAACTGCGGATTTTGATAATGACTCATAGGTGCTTATAACTTGGGCTCAACTGTAAACAACATATCTGATCTGCTGTAGCATAATGTGCCGGCTGTTCAGGGTCTATGTTGTTTGTTCTACTGATTAGTTCTAACAAACTGCATTGACTCAGATCTGCAGGCACATTATGCAATGGCAGATCTAGGTCTATGCAGTTTGCAATTGGATCTGACTTATACATGAGCATATATGGTAAGTTAATTCTACCTCATTACCACCCTCACCCCATTTATACTCCCAAAATAAGGTCTACAGTCTTTTTCTGTTCAATGTAGATTTAATAATATAATGATAAGGTAAATCACAGTATTTAATTACAGGAACATAGAATTTCATGAATTTATTAAGAAAAATTAATTCACAAATATTGTATTCACACCAGTTACAATTTGTACATAGAAAAACTCATATACCATATATAATCGCTTATACGTTGAGTCCTATTGCAAACTGCACAAATCCAGATCTGCTGTTGCAAAATGTGCCAGCAGATCTGGATCTATGCAATTTGTTAGGAGTAATCAGTAGAATAAGCAACACAGACCCTGATCTCCTGGCATTATGTTTGGACTTAAAAGCAAGCATATATGGTATGTTGAAGTGTGTTTTCCAAGGAGCAAATTGCACACATTTACTGTATGCTGAATTCACTGAATTTGCAAAACTTGCATGATGTAGAAATATAATGTTTTCAGCTGGGTAGCAATCTTCTGCTTTGCCAATTTTCAGGCCACTTGCTCCACCTAAACAAACTTGTTATTCCCTTTACATTAAGTTCTGAACCTGAAGATGTTTTCGTTCTTACATATGTATTATAATTGCTTTATACAAAATTCATGACATATTTCAGGGGAGGCAGAGCAAAATGTAAGTGCTAAATTAGAAAGTTTAGAATTATGCATGTAGTACTGACTTTACCTGTAAACAGCTTATGTTCTTGATTCACTCTGAATCAGTGCAAAGGGTCCAAGATTCAAAAGAATATTTATTCTTTTCAAATAAACATCAAAGCTTTAATCCATAATTCTTATGCAATAAGCTGCACAAATGACTGCCATGTTGTATAGGTCTTACATCATGAACATGCTCAGTGTTGAGGTTTCAGTTTTTTATTATGAATCAGGTCTTTTGCTCACATATAGGATAAACTGGTTCATGTCTCAGATTTTATAAATTATGTCAATCATCTGACAGTAATACAAGGACAAAACCATGAACAGCATTAGGATTATGGCCATGAAGATGAGCTCATTAGTCTGAAAACCAGATACAATTTTCCACAAACTTCAAACAAGCTATAGAACTTTTCTGTGTGATCTTCCATGTGATGATACAAAACAAACTAGAGATACTCCACTGAGTGATGGTGCTCATGGAGTTACCTCTGGTGCAATCCCATTAATTGTCTTCATCAATCAAAATGACCATTATGTGTTAATTCAGGGGTGTCAAACTCATTTGCTATGGTAGGCCAGATTTGATATAAATAATAACAAATAATAATAAATAACAATAATAAATACTGAGTCTGGCGGGCCATATCCAGCCCACGAGCTGTATGTTTGACACCCCTGCGTTAACTGCTCCCCAAATAACTGCTGAAAGTGTTAATGTTACAGGACTCATTACAAAAGTCATGATTTAGGACACGGTAATAAAGATATTTTGTATGAAAGTCATGATTTAGGACATGGTAAAGATAATTTAGACAATAGTCATTATTTAGGACACTGTAATGAAGATAATTTAGATGATTGTCATCATTTAGGACATGGTAAAGATATTTTGTATGACAGTCATGATTTAGGACACTGTAATAAAGATATTTTGTATGATAGTCATGATTTAGGACATGGTAAAGATAATTTAGACAATAGTCATGATTTAGGACACTGTAATAAAGATATTTGGTATGATAGTCATGATTTAGGACATGGTAAAGATAATTTAAATGATAGTCATCATTTAGGACATGGTAAAGATAATTTAGACAATAGTCATTATTTAGGACACTGTAATAAAGATATGTTGTATGATAGTCATGATTTAGGACATGGTAAAGATAATTTAAATGATAGTCATCATTTAGGACATGGTAAAGATAATTTAGACAATAGTCATTATTTAGGACACTGTAATAAAGATATTTTGTATGATAGTCATGATTTAGGACATGGTAAAGATAATTTAAATGATAGTCATCATTTAGGACATGGTAAAGATAATTTAGACAATAGTCATTATTTAGGACACTGTAATAAAGATATTTTGTATGATAGTCATGATTTAGGACATGGTAAAGATAATTTAAATGATAGTCATCATTTAGGACATGGTAAAGATAATTTAGACAATAGTCATTATTTAGGACACTGTAATAAAGATATTTTGTATGATAGTCATGATTTAGGACATGGTAAAGATAATTTAAATGATAGTCATCATTTAGGACATGGTAAAGATAATTTAGACAATAGTCATGATTTAGGACACTGTAATAAAGATATTTTGTATGATAGTCATCATTTAGGACATGGTAAAGATAATTTAAATGATAGTCATCATTTAGGACATGGTAAAGATAATTTAGACAATAGTCATTATTTAGGACACTGTAATGAAGATATTTTGTATGATAGTCATGATTTAGGACATGGTAAAGATAATTTAAATGATAGTCATCATTTAGGACATGGTAAAGATAATTTAGACAATAGTCATTATTTAGGACACTGTAATAAAGATATTTTGTATGATAGTCATGATTTAGGACATGGTAAAGATAATTTAGATGATAGTCATCATTTAGGACATGGTAAAGATAATTTAGACAATAGTCATTATTTAGGACACTGTAATGAAGATAATTTAGATGATAGTCATCATTTAGGACATGGTAAAGATAATTTAGACAATAGTCATTATTTAAGACACTGTGATGAAGACAATTTAAAGGAATATCATGGTTCATATATTGATAGTGGAATATCATGGTTCATATACTGATAATGAAAAAATTACCTCAGATATTCTATGGCATTCATCTCAAGACCATCAAAACTTAGAATTGTCTCAAAATCAGTGGCTTAAGCAAAAAGTCTCAAAATCTGCCATTTCAATGTCCATTACCTTTTTCCAAAACTAGATGAAATCAAATTACTTCTTTGAGGAAATAATTCATCAATCAATATTTTTGCATTTAGTGAAACCTTCTTACACAAACTTTTCATGATGATGAACTTAAAATTCAAGAAAAGGCAGACTTTTACAAAAAGGTGATGGACTTTTTGGTTTACATCCCAGACAGCATTCTATGATCTTGAGGAAAATGGTATGGAAATAATTTGGCTAGAGATGAGATATAATGTCCAAAAACCATTTGTATCAGGTTGTGTATATAGACCAATGAATGCTGACAATGCTTGGTATACCATATTTCAAAGTACCGTATATACTTGCGTATAATCTAAGTCCAAATGCAAACAACATAGACCCTGATCTGCCGTCGCATAATGCGCCGGCAGATCAGGGTCTATGTTGTTTGTTCTACTGATTAGTCCTTACAAACTGCATAGACCCAGATCTGCCGGTGCATTATGGGATGGCAGATCTGGGCCTATGCAGTTTGCAGTTGGTATAAGCTTATACATGAGTATATACGGTAAGCTTGAAACATTGTATATAGAAAACAAAGAAGTCTGTTTAGGAGGTGACTTCAGTTACAATTTGCTGTATGACAACAATCAAAGCTGGATTAAAAGAATGAATTCTGATTATAAACAGCTAGTTCATGTACCAATTGGAGTAACAGAGGTATTATTATTATTATTATTATCTGGAACATGCTTTACCTTCACATCCCTAAGGTTGCCAAAAGTTGCATGTTTACAATTAGCATCTGTGCAGTGGTGTTAAGAACACATTTGAAACACCACTCATTCATTATCCACACGTGGATAACTTCCAAGCCACTTATAACATAACCAAAAAATAAAAAAAAAACAAACATGGAATAAATGAGAAATATATGAACATGTCAGCATATAAACTATACTGATACCATATTGCTACATGGAATAAATGAAAAATATATGAACATGTCAGCATATAAACTATACTGATACCATATTGCTACATGGAATAAATGAGAAATATATGAACATGTCAGCATATAAACTATACCGATACCATATTGCTAAGTTTCATATCTAATAACTAGGGCATCAAGGATATTGTAAAATCAAAGGATAAAACTGTAATTGTAAAACCTCTATATACCGTATATACTCGCGTATAATCCTGGTCCAAATGCAAACAACGTAGACCCTGATCAGCCGTCGCATAATGCGCTGGCAGATCAGGGTCTATGTTGTTTGTTCTACTGATTAGTCTTTACAAAATGCATAGACCCAGATCTGCCAGTGCATTATGGGATGGCAGATCTGGATCTATGCAGTTTGCAGTTGGTATCTGATTATACACGAGTATATACGGTACTCAGCAGCTAAGCTGGCTTTATTTTGACAACTGTTGAGGACTTAATGGTCCTTTTACATGATGACACAAACTAATTAACAAATTAATTGTCTCCAGCTGACTTTAATACAGATATTGGTGAAGGAGAACAGAGACTGCAATGCTTAAGAAGTTCTGTATCGGCAAAAGTTGCTAGCACTTCCCACCCCACCCACCACCACCATGAAATCACCCACCACCACCATGATAGGAAACATTGGAGTCTTTTTCACTATCTTGTGCCCTCACTTATGCTGTGGTTGATGTTTATGGGCCTTGTCACTTGCGAGTTATCAAGAGAAAGATGTTTACAATTTTATAATATGCTCAAGCTGTGCCCATGGTGAGTATATACCTCCCAATGTGATATAAACTTTTTGCGAAAAAAAAATCAGACAATTAGTAAATTAAAAGTGATAAGATTAAGTATGTTGGACTTGACTTGGAATCTGCCAAAGAGGTGTGATTCACTCCATCAAAACATAAGGAAATGATCATGATCAATATGGCGGATTGCAATGTTGCCTCCTGAGAAAGTGCTTTCTTAAATGGAAATTCAAAATAAAAATTGAAGATACTTCAGTCAGTCAGATCAATACACATGTATATACAGTAGTACATTACAACAGTGCTCTTGCTGAATCCATTAGCACACTATTCTCATCAATTATTTATGGAGACAGATGCATGGTCACAGCTGTTGCAGCTGAACTAGTCAGACTGATAAAATAAATGTAATGTATATACCTCTTCATGAAAAAAAAAAAAAATCTCATGAAAGTACTGAAGTCTTGACAACCTGAAAAGATCCTTACATTTATTGTTTCATCTGTCACAAACGTTCGCCCTATCACCTTGAGCTCTGAACATTTGTTCCCCTACCTACCAAACCACTCACTTCCTTCACAATAGATCTTTCTTCTTCATATATACACTAAGTTTTTGTTTGATGAGTGGTGGATTGGGATTATTCATGATCATCATGTGGATGCCATGGAATAGCAGCATCATATTTGTTGATGAACAGTATACTTAGTTTTCACCTAATATTCAGTGTTTTTATATGTATGACAATCTAATGCAACATCAATGAACTATATATTGTACCAGAACTGTTGATGAACTCTATGTACATTGATCACACCTGCTGACAAACTACTGTATATACACGTGTATAAGCCGATACCAACTGCATAATGTGCCAGCAGATCTGGGTCTATGCAGTTTGTATGGACTAATCAGTAGAAATGGCAGATCAGGGTCTATGTTGTTTGTAGTTGGACCTGGATTATATGCGAGTACATACAGTATACATTTATCATATCGATTGATGAACTTGCATACCGTATATACTCACTTATAAGTCGACGTTTTTTACTTAGAATTTGACTCATACAGAGTAGGGGTCGTCTTATAAGTGCGACATTAAAAAAATTTAAAAAAATCTTGGGGTAATGTTGGAAACTCTAGATGTTTGCAGTACATAAAAATACTGTAAATTCATATATTTTTACGTTTTCATGCCACTATTCCTATGCAGTAATGCATATATGGTATGCACTGTGTTTATCCGTTTCATGACGGTATTCATTACACAATACATGTATCTGCAGTTATTTGGATTTTATTAATTTGAAAATATTACCAGTAAATTAAATACTACCTACCGCAAAATGAAGTGTCCATCAATGTTTACCACGGGTGTTTACTAGTAAGTATATTGCCTAAATTTTCGTGCAAGTCCGAACAACCTGTATTTGTATTAATATTTGTGTTTTGCTGTATAAAGACTGTGCTTGATGCAATAAAAGTTTTGATTTAATTTGTATTTTCCTTTTCCACAAGTCAGATTTAATTCCCAAGTGATATTTCCCAAGTTATCTGCCAGTGCACATGGGCCGATAAGCCTTTGGCTTGTAAAGAGCCTCACTTTGTTTTCAAGTTGACAATCCTTTTGATCGAGCCGCCAATCTATACTTGTTCAGTGCCAAGTAGAGTTCTACAACTTCCTGTGCATATACTTTGACCTTAATCCCTTTGCTTGTAAACACACCACACTCTTTGTTTTCCCATGTGACAACCCTTTGATCAAGCCGCGAGTTCAGTGCCAAGTAACAGAGGGAGGCTATTTAAACTCCCTATGATCTTGCCGCACAATTGACATGTGTTCAGTTGCAGCCTTTAATAGATTTCTGACTTTATGATCAAAGTGTTACTCACAGCTCAGTCTTTGCATAAGCACCCGCATATGACAGTAAAGCCGAAAATCGGAGTCAGACGAGATTTACGATGACTATACGATGACGATTTACAATGACTAGACGACGATGTAGGATTTCAGAACTTTATCAGACAATGAGGATTAATTCTTGGACTTTGTACCAGATGACATTGGATAGTGACATTTATAGGATACCGTGAATCACAAAAAAGTGGACTTAACTTTCATTGTTTATTTGTACGACGTGTGGAATTAATATATTACGGGATATTGTGAATCGGATCATTCTGAACTTCTATTTTTATATCGGTATGTGACCTATAATTGAATTCGTGGATTTATCATAAATAGATTCGGAGTCAGATGATGTTTACGATGACGGGATGACATTGGAGGAATTTATTACTTTATTTGGTAACTCTGATGATGAGGATGAATTCTTGGGCTTTGAACCAGAGGACATTAGACAGTGACATTTATAGGATACCAATTTTATACCTGTATGTGACCTATAATCCAATTCATGGATTTATCATATAAATGGATTAAAAATGTTAAGCTATATGGATTTCATTACACGAAGACGGACAAAATGTAAGTTGTAAATTTATTTGTACATATTCAGCTCAATAATACAATTGTATTTATTCAACATTGGTTTTTGTTTTTATTTGTCCTATCTATCTATATGTCTATCTATCTATCCAGTTTGGCTCTTTTATTTTTCCTAAGTGCAGCTCTGACTCAGTGATGACATGTCACCCCTTGCAGACGGATTTAATTTGCAAAAAACACCTCGACTTATAGGAGGGTCATAGCTGAGTTGGCTTTTTGCAGCCATGAAAAGGCGGGGGTCGACTTATAATCGAGTATATACGGTATGTCCTATCTGTTGACAAACTACTGATACATTTACTCATACCTGTTGTTTATTTACCTGTCACTGATTTATGCCAGAATTCTTTTAATTATATTCGTATATTTGTGGACAATACTATTTCACTGAAACTGCATGAAATTTATATGTGCGCCAGTTATGGTGTGTAATGGGCCTTGTATAATAGTTCAGAGAATTTAGTGCATCATTAGAATCATAGTATTTGTGTGCAGGTTAGGTTAGGTCTTTTAGTCTTATAGTTTAATTAATATGTGTGCAAGTGAAAAAAGTACACTTTAGTCAGAAATTACATATTCATTAACTTGCATCATAAATAAATATCTCAATCACATTCTCTTGTTGTGTGTCCTCCCTAGATCCAACCCCACTTGGATTCATCCTGTCCTCCCTAGATCCAACCCCACTTGGATTCATCCTATTGCTGCTATTAACAATGCTGTTCATGGGAGCTATAAATATGAACTGCATAATAAGTGAAGGTCCCTCCTCTGAGGTAAGGTCCTAGGATGGTTGACCAGCAGATCGAGAAGATTGTTGAACCTCGATCGCTGGGGCCACAGAGGGGGTGGGGACTCTGGCCTGAAACCAGTACCGATTTGTCCAACAATTCAGATGATGGTGGAGATCCTGACCACGAGAAATCAGAGCATTCAAGGGGTCCCTGTGCAGTTTCCAAGCAACTAAAAGGAGAAACTGGAGAGGATGCAAGTGCAGTCTGCCTAGGGGAACCAGGTCTGCTGCGGAGTTTTTGGTCCCCAGCAGAGAGAGAAAAAGCCGAGCTGACAACGTGGTCTTTACTCTCAGCGTCCCCAACAGGAACAGGATCTTGTCTACTCTGTCCAGAAAGACACGGACTAACCCTCTGTTTGTGAGGAAATTGATCACCACGTAGACAAAATCTTGGGATCGACTGAGCTCTGATTTCTCTAAGTTGGTAAAAGACCCAGCCTGGTCACTAAGGACCAACATTGAGACAGATCTAGTCGGAGGGACTCTAGACTGCCATTGTGGATCAACCAATCATCAAAATATTGGAGGATTGGGATACCTAATGATCTTAAATGGGTTGCAACTACTTCCATGACCCTGGTAAAAGCTCTGGGTGCGGAGGCTAGGCCGAATGGCAGAGCTAGAAAATTGGAAGACCTCCCCATCCAAGCAAGGTACTTCCTGGGTGGAGGAAAGATAGGGATGTGAAGGTAAGCATCATGATGATCAATGGAGATCGCCCTATTGCCAGGTCTTATGGCATTCCTGACTGAGGCTGTGGTCTCAATCTTGAATGGTTTCTCCAGCAGAAATCTGTTTATGGAAGAAAGGTCGATAATTAGACGAGACTTTCCCGCTTTCTTGGGAACCAGGAAAATCCTGAAGTAGAAGGTCAAAGAATGGTCTTTTAACACCCTCTCAACTGCACCCTTCTGAAGAAGAGAGTGAACCTCTTCCTTTAAGTGCACCAGATTTAACTGGCAAAAGCAAATAGGAGACCTCACTAGAGGTGGGAGATTTTGGAACCAAAGCTGGTAGTCATCTCTTATGATAGAAAGGACCCAGACATTGACTGCTACACCTGACCAAGCCTGTGAAAAGAGGTTTAGTCTGGTGCCAACAGGAACTAATGGAAGAGGTATGCTCTGCAGGAGAGGGAGCAAGTCCCTAGGGTTGTCCACCCTTGTCCTTAGGAAAGGAGAAGCTCCGCTGACAAGACCATAGACAAAGACAATGCATGCCTAGAAGTTTTTGCCACTGTTTCCAACAAACGATGACGTGCCATTGGCAACAGAGATTCCTCCTTCAGCAGGTTGAACGAAGCTGCTAAAAAAAAAGTCAGCATGCGAGACTACAGTTACTAGTGACCTAGCCTATTGTTCAAAGGCTTCCAGTGTTTTCACTAAAAGGCATGCCCAGGTCCCCATAGAAATATCCAACTGAGCCACTTCAGCATCCAAAGTTGGAGGTTTAGTGGGTCAGGAAGGAGTATGAACCTTGTAGCTAGAAGCAGCTACCAAGGGTCGCAACATAGAGGGGGAACAGACCAGCCCCTACATTGTCTAGCAAAAGCCTGGCCCTTGCTAAACCTTTCAGAGAGCTCATTCATTGTAACTGAGTGAGGAAGGAGCGTGAGATCTGGTCGAGAGTTTTCCCCAGAAAGTTTCTCCAAACTGAAAAGAATTGTGGAGTCACCGTCCTGCACTCTCTCATGGGAGGCAGCACTATGTGATTCTATGTCTCTCTGTTGCGGGAGAGACATGGGAGAAGGAGAAACTTGAACCAGTAACTCCTCCTGCAGAGTTAATGGACTGTTTATAGCAGTGGACTCCACTGGTGGTTTAGGGTGACTCTCAGCCTGCCTAGAGCATTTTGGGGAAGAAGATCTATCCCCCTCCCTTTTTTTAGGCCCAGCCTTGTAAGATGATGTAGGTCTGCGGCCCACCGGCACAACCTCAATACTATGCGGCTACGGTCCAGAAGTCCATGGCTGTGTGTAGGGAGAGGGCCAATCACTTCCCTGCGGCTGAAGGCCCTACATTCCATAGGGATTTAGACGGATAAAAGGGATGGGGGGATGCCGATCTGATCCCCTGCCCCAATCTGGTGTCTGTGAGCCAAATCCCGGTACACTGGAGGGGGGGGGGGGGGCTCGGCCCAATCACAATGTCCGTACCATGGGGTCTCCAAAGACCCATGCCCAGTGCCCGGTCACAGTGCAAGGGCTCGATAGGCAACTGAGATCTGTAGGAAGATCCATCCCCAGATCTGATAGACTTAAATCTGAACACTCCCCTTGTCAGCAGGCTTGATCGCATCACCAACAACGGTGAAAGGGTGCTGCTCCCCTCTTATTGGAGGGGGGGGGGGCGCAACTCAGAATCAGTAACTCAGAATCAGCCCTTACCAAGCTGTGGGTCAGTAAAGGGTGCTGCTCCCCCCTCAGAGGGTGGTGTGACTCACTCTCTGCCCTTTTGGATGCAAGAGGGTGCTGCTACTCCCCAAAGGGAGGGCGCAACTCACTCTCTGTCCTAGTGCTAAAGAGAGGGTGCTGCTCCTCCCTCTTGGGAAGGTGTGACTCAAACTCTGCCCTCACAGAATGGGGACAGTGCTGCTCCTCCCTCTCCACCCATTTATAACCGCCCTTGGGAGGGGGCCCACTAACCTTAGGAGTCTCCGGGGAGACTAGGGTAATCCTTCTCTGAAACCCGAGGGACTAAGAGAAGGAGAAACTGGAAAACTCTGACACAGACGAGGATACCTTCTTCCTCGCTTGGTAGGTTCGACGACTCTCCGCGAGATCCCATATCTCATCGGACCAATGGCTACAAAGGGAACATCCGTCTGTCCTCTTACAGTGAGTGCAGGATCAACAAGTGGGGTGTCCCAGGGGATTTCCTGTGGCCACACTTACCCAAACATTGCTTAGACATTGTTCCTGAAATAAATATGCTGAAAAGAAGGTTTGTTATACAAAAACTTCCAAGTTAGCAAACACAAGGTTATACAAAAACTTCCAAGTTAGTAAACACAAGGTTATACAAAAACTGCCAAGTTAGTAAACACAAGGTTATACAAAAACTGCCAAGTTAGTAAACACAAGGTTATACAAAAACTGCCAAGTTAGTAAACACAAGGTTATACAAAAACTGCCAAGTTAGTAAACACAAGGTTATACAAAAACTGCCAAGTTAGTAAACACAAGGTTATACAAAAACTTCCAAGTTAGTAAACACAAGGTTATACAAAAACTGCCAAGTTAGTAAACACAAGGTTATACAAAAACTGCCAAGTTAGTATACACAAGGTTATACAAAAACTGCCAAGTTAGTATACACAAGGTTATACAAAAACTGCCAAGTTAGTATACACAAGGTTATACAAAAACTGCCAAGTTAGTATACACAAGGTTATACAAAAACTGCCAAGTTAGTATACACAAGGTTATACAAAAACTGCCAAGTTAGTATACACAAGGTTATACAAAAACTTCCAAGTTAGTAAACACAAGGTTATACAAAAACTGCCAAGTTAGTAAACACAAGGTTATACAAAAACTGCCAAGTTAGTAAACACAAGGTTATACAAAAACTGCCAAGTTAGTAAACACAAGGTTATACAAAAACTGCCAAGTTAGTAAACACAAGGCAAAGCGTGAGCTAAGTCTACTCTAATACAATTTATTCAGCTAAAAGACACCTTACATAGGTGTTTCACTAAGTATCAAATGTTAAAAGGAAGCAACGTGAAGCCTCAGGATAGAAAAAGCAATAAAACAAGTCAACCCGCCTTAAATACAGCAAGTGACTACCAAATTAGCAGAACACCAGTAAAAATACGGAAAAATTTTAAGGAAGGCTATCTGAAACTCGCCCAGTCCTAAAATTGAAAAAGAACTCATGTTAAATAACCAAGCACGATAGTATGAAGTGAAGAAGTGGTGTGCGACCTGCTTACCATGTATAAAATTATCACAATTCACGATACAGGTTAATTATATGATTGGCAGGTGAGTCCATAGACTGCAAAAAACAAGGATAGGGAAATTAAAATAAAATACATACCCTTAGCTGCTTAGAAATTGTTTTTATAATTAAAAAAAACAATCAATTTTGAAACACTAATGCCCTTAGTGGGGATAAAAAGGACAAATTAAAATGCCAAGATGTACACCACGTGTACGAACAAATGTCTAAAAAAACTCTCAAGAGCTTAAATAAACATTGATAAAAGTCGATCAGGGTATAATCCTAAATTTTAAGAAGAATATAGCACACAAGGCAATCGATAATTTGCTCGTTGAACATTACAACATGGCAACCGAAAAATTAAAAAGGATTTCAGGCCACATGTGGTGTCCTAATGCAGGGGTGACCCAGTGTTCTGGAAGCTTCTGGTTCACCCTAATGGGAAGACAACATTTTTGTCGTTCAGGGTATTCTCCGCCCAGAAAACTACTCGCTATGCAATAACAGGTATGTTATTACTGATATTAAAAATGCTTTATTAAGGCTACAATGATTTCTCAATTGATTAATTATGGGCATAAAATAGATGATAGAAATCAAGATATGACCCTACCATGGTATGTGGATTTGGTATATTTTATATTCTGTTTGCACTAGAGCAAGCAAGACAGAACTTTAACTTCAGATAGAAACCGCAAGATTCAATAATGTTTCAATATACTGTACTATTAAATTTACATACAAAGTTTTAGTTTATAGTATCATAGCTACCCCATCATTAAGTCATGACTAGTACAAAGAGTTGGTGGTTGCAGAGGGTCATGGGGTTATCTCCTTTTCTTGCTTGATGTTTGCAATGTTTTATTAGTTATCCATTCAATACCACTCTTGTGTGCTCAATTTCTTTGAAGATAATCAAGCAGTAATAAAAGATATACTTCTGTACAAAATATCAAATCATGTATGGTTAAACATATGCAAATATGTTAACCTATGTAATATTTGTTGCTTCTCATTCATTCTTATGGTTACCATAGAAACAGCTAAAAATATTGTATATTTTATTGGGTTACTCCAGCATCACTTTTCGTGATCAGCAGACATTAATCAACATCATCATATGGGTTTTTTATTGCTAAATACCATCAGTTAGGGGTATTCCAAAAAATCAGGATCCCATCCACTACTGTATACGTGTGCAACTATGGAGGCAGCAATTCTGAACTAAATTTACAGCGCAACTGTGCTTGATGAGTTTCTGTGAATAATGAAACTTAAAAACTAGTTATTTGATTTTGTTGTAATTTTACTCATAGTTAGAGAAATATGCAGCCATTCTACCTCTTAAGTTTTCATCAATGAGATGGGTGTTTATTCGTAGAAAACCAGCATACAACAGTGGTGGTAAAAGATTATACCAGAAATTGAGTCAGAGGAAATCAGGCAGTGATACCAGATGTATATGTAAGAAAACTGAGCAATAATAATGTATCTGCTACTTGAAGGGTTAAAGTATGATAACTACATGTTTATATATTCTCTATATATGCAAAGTACATAACTGCATTTTAACTTACATCACAGAACAAGGCATTTTGCTTCTGTTGTTGAAAAAACTGGATTGAGCAGTGTTTGACGACAATCTCAACATACCATCTTCTACAAGGCAGCAGTGTTTGACGACAATCTCAACATACCCTCTTCTACAAGGCAGCCGAGTGGAATAAGTTATCAGGCATCATTGCAAAAAGGCAAGATTAGGCAAGGTGAGTAGCAGCTGCAACAGGAACCCAAAGAAACCCTCAGGTTCTGGAAGGTCATAGCATGGGCAGGACCAGAATGCAATCAAGACACATTGGCAGCAAAAGTCGACAGTGTGAGTGTTGTGTGGTTGAATCATTTTTCATCTTCCGAAGTTGTGGCAGCATTTTAGTGGTGGATCTCCATTTCACAATGGACGAGTGTGAGGATCTAGTTAAACTAGTGGTTGTCTATGGCTTCATGACTCAAAATATGTAGATGCTCGATGACATCATGCCTTCTCGCGAGTAGTGAGTGGCTGAACTGGTCTTTAACTCGAATGTTTTGGTAGTTGCCGTGAGTAGGTGAAAACAGACCGAGTAGTGGCAATATCCTAAATCTAGAAGAGAGTTAATGGTACAAAACATCTGAGATTTTGACAAATCTTTATAACTTTACTAGTTTTTTTTCTCTTCTTTTTTCTCTCAAATAATTAAAAAATCCAAACTGAATTCCAGCACAAAATTGTGAAAACAAAGTTTTTGAGAAAATTCAAACAATAATGCAAAAGGTGCCTGCAAGGCTGACAAAAATTGATCTTAAAAGATATAATAACATGCAAAAAAAGTAAAAAAAATATCAACATTCAATACTAAACTGGGTTTTTCACATTTACCAACTGACCCTACAGGAACACATTTCAATCACTGGAACCATGCAATAACTTAATTGCTTGTGGAATCTAGATATAAACATAAGCTACACATATTTCTGACCAAAACCAAATGTACAAAACTACCAATTAAAGTGGATTTAAATGGAAACAAATTTACTTAGAATTAACCAGGAATATCAGTGCCCCAAGTATCAATCAAACTTTAGTAGTCATAGGGCAACCTACCCGAACATTTTTGAGGCCATTTCAAATTTGAGGTCACCTGGCCCTAATAATAGGTCACTTTGACATTGAGAGCAGAAATCAACTGAGTGGAGAATTAGAGGCAGAAGATGACAAAAAGTGATGGTGTTAGTTAAGGCAAATAAAAAAGTAATTATAAAAAGCATAAAGTTATTTTTAATAGTATACCTAGATTTGTCTGACAGAGCTGTCAACAGTCATCTGCATCAACCTCAGGCCAGCCAGTAAAATTCACAATTTGGAGTTCTCAAAACCATTTTTCTTCATATTACCTTGCCTCAAATTCACTGACAAATGACTTTAACCTTTATTTGCTTCTTCTGAAAGTTTATATTAATAAAGCCATAGCCATTCTGCATTCATTCAACTGACAGTAATTTTACTACTAAATTTTCTGTAGTTGTCTCCATCTCTGTGCATTTCTCCAGATCCATACCATATGAGTTAGGGTTATGGGCACATTCATGCATTAGACTTGGTCATTTATGTAATGCCAAACTAGTCACATGTAAAGATAGTGACTTCAGGAATTATATGGAAAATGGGAACCAGTCTAGAAATGGGTTAACATAAAATAGGGTATATTTGGCTTTAGAGGGCCATGATTAGTTGATAATGACAAGTAAACTTTTAGTAAAAAGAATCTTTTGCGAGTTTATCCTATTTGTGACTTTAAAAAATTGAGACAATGTTCTATTGATGCGATTTGTCTTTTTACAGACCTGACTTAGGAACATTCAGTACTGAAAGGAGCGGAGTTGGAAACACAAGTTTCAAACACATGTAGATCAAAAAATGCCACAGCTCACAAGGTTTTCTTCACACAGAAGCTTGCATTAGGGACAGGTTTACACTGATATAGATCTAATCATGAGCACTGTATTTAAAAATTTAAAGTTACTGATTTTTTAATATGATGATGTTTCTATAGGTTTACTATGAGAGTTGAATCAGTACCACAAGTCCTATAAAGAACAACAGCCTAACAGTGGTTCCACATATGCATGTACAATTAAGTTACTATATATGCACAATTCTGGTTCTATTTGTGGATAACAAGCAAAAGGAATACCTTTTGTCTACCTCTGAATGATTTTCTGTGTGAAATTAAGACACTTTAAGATATGATAGCTCTTGCCATGTAAGGGGAATGTTGGGGTGGACAGAGTGTGGATTTAACTATATTGTATGGAGTGTTTTGCACATTGGTTAATATCTATTCAACCAAATATTTATATTTTAGACAGTTTACCATTTATAGAGTAATTACAGTCACCAATTTGATATTTCCTAATTATGTTTTGAAACATTATGCTTCAGATATGATCACTTGGGTCTCAACCACCATGCTTAATGCTGATGACCCCTTATGATTTTGTGTCCCACTAATTTAATTCACTTAATGTTTTGGAACTTCATATTTTGTATTTTAATTGGTTTATGCCTAGCTTCCTTTAGTTTTTGAATTATATGTGTTCTGGAGGAATTTTAAGTAATTTCCAAAATGTTTTAATATTCAATAGTGCCATTTTTCACAAGCAAAACTTAACTATGTGCACTGTTTACATATGCACTCTCCTACTTACAAAATCAAATAAATCAAGGGTGGATATAGGATTCACAGTACTAATTATATGGAAAAATGGAAATCCAGTCTAAAATGGTTGAACATAAGTAGAGCATATACAGGTATGGAGAGCCATGATTGGTTGATAATTAAAAGTAACATTTGTGTTTAAAGAATTATCTTATTTGTAACTGAAACAAAATGTTCTGTTGGTGTAATTTCAGTCTTTTCATAGACCTGACTTAGGAACACTCAATACTGAAAGCAGTACCTGATACTTTACGTACAAATTGGAAACATGTTTCAAACACATGTATTGTATATACTCGTGTATAAGCCGGGTCCAAATACAAACAACATAGACCCTGATCTGCTTTCGCATAATGCGCTAGCAGATCAGGGTTTATGTTGTTTGTTCTAATGAATAGTCCTTACAAACTGCATAGACCCAGATCTGCCGGCACATTATGCAATGTCATATCTGGGTCTATGTAGTTTGCAGTTTGTATCCGATTATACGCGAGTATATAAGGTAAATCAAAATAATGCCACAGCTCCTATGCTTTTCTACACACTGAAGCTTGCATCAAGGTGGGTTTATTCTGAGAGATATAGGTTTGATCACGAGTATTCAGAAATGTAAAGCTATAGGATTTTTAATATGATGGTGTTTCCATGGGTTGATGTGAGCTGAATTAGTACGAGGAGTCTCTAATATACATACTGTTGGAACCAGTAGTCTCACAATCGAAAAAGGATTAAATTGTATCTGCTGAATGTTTTCAGAGCAAAACATAGAATATACATGTAATTAAGAAAGTGCTTATGCAATTTTGGTTGCTGCATTATGATTCTTAAGGTCATCAGAGGTCAAACAGCTGACAATTTTCAATGACTAATTCTGAATTTTTAGTTGCAAATGCGACAATTCAGTAGAGCACTGAATATGTTGAATACTTACTGCCAAGAGTAGTTTTTGGAAAAAAGGTAGCTTTAAATGTTCCTAAAACTCCAGCAAATATATTCTAGTATTGCCTAATTGGAGATGAAAAGTCTTCTAATTAACTAAAGAATTAATTGAAACTGTCCAACATTTGCAAACTTTACTCAAGAGCCAAGAAAATGTTGGAAAGTTATCAGATTAGGATCTGCCCCTAGGACTCGTCCCCATCAGCCAATAAGTACAACTTGGCGATGCTCCCACCCTCAATCCACAGCTCAGGACAACTCTCCTCAAACATTTAGTAACTCAAGGAATATAAATACTGCATGTATAAGATGCAAATCAAATGCACATTCAACAAAGGTAAATAAATATTAAACAAGAACAATATTACAAAAATATACAAAACCTGTGCCACATAATGGCTTGCAATCACACATGCCCATGCTTTCTGCATATTGTCTCAGTATCACTGTAGACCCTCAACTCTACCCCTGACTCTACCCATCCTATACAGTGACCCTGGAGTTGACACTGGTCACTCAAAATCCACAAGTTACATGTCTTCCTGCTATAACAGCATACATAAAATTATCCAAAAAATATTTGAAAGCGTCAATGTAAATTCATTTTTTTTTAAACTGTCACGGTAAATTTTGTATATTTGAACCTTTGGACCACACCCCAAATGTACTACACTTTTTTATACAGTATTTTCCCTTTGCATATCCCAGGAGGCCCACATTCTAAAAAATTATGAAAAAGTAAGAATGGGCTTATAATTGTACAAGGTTTTTGTTTTCTTAAAGAAAAATATACCAAAATACAAAAAAAGTGGGGGGATGGACTTATCATGAAACATGGGCCTATCATAGGAGAAAAGCAGTATAACTCATCATGCACATGGTAACCATGTAAACAAGTCTAAGTTTAGGAGAAGATACTGCATAATGCTCTGACAGATAGTTGGATGGCTTGGTTTAGTTTGCTGTTTTAGGGCATGGCAACACAACCTGGTTATTTACAGCCAAGACGATTGGAGTAAAGAACCTTGCACAGGGACACACCAAGGTAGCCAACTTGGGCTGATCTGATAGTAGGATTCTGACCTGCGCCCTTTTGGTCACAAGTCCAGCATGCTAAGCACTCAGCCACCAAGGCTCCTATTGGTTGGATGTCGAGTCCATGAGAATCAATCCCCAGTGCTTTATTTAAAGATAAAAAAGTGGGAATGACAATGTTCTTCTTATGGAAAAACTATAGAATATATGCAATACTGTTATTTTTTGTTACTCATCCATTTTCAGTTCATACCTGAAAACAAACAAAAATTGAAACTAACTTAAGGAATGTAATATGACTTGATTTGATAGCTTTGCTATTTATGTCTCATGCACAGGTATCCAACGAATCCTTAAGGAGTACTTAATGACGGAAAAAAATATTCACTCATTTAACTAATGAAATGTATTATGTCATATTAACTCTGCTTCATTTAAAATGTATTTTTTTGCAGGGAGGGTGGAGTAAAACTAATTTTCATGATGTAATACTTAACTGTCACTATTGCCTTGCTTACCTTTTCTGGGACAGAATTACCCTCATCCAAGTTTTAAAATTCCATCTTCCCATCAGATGGAAAGTTCCAAAATGCCTAGAACTGAAAGAACACAGACTGAGACTGGCCCCAGATCATAGGCCCATGCGCAGTAATCATCCTCTTTCACTTGGACTCTGACTTCTTGTGGGACATCAGAGTGGGGTGGGATAAGGGAATCTTGCAATAGTGACCAGTAAGTATTATGTTATTAAAATTAGTTTTACACACACACACCCAAAAAAATACATATTAATAGCAGTAATACATATCTGTCACTATTGCCTTGCTGAATTTGCCAGTTCAGAGGGAGGAGGATGGCCTCAAAAACTGGTATAAAAATGATATACTCACCCTTATGGTAGGAGTGTCAACTACTGTAAGTTGGCAGTAGACTGGGTAATTTTTTGTGCCGTAACTATTGGGTGGATGGATTGCTTGAGATGAGCCAAGCATGAAGGCGGAGAATATGTGGGTTGCTGTGAACAAGAGACCCCCTGTGCTGCAACAGCATGTTCTCCTTCTGCGCAGTCTCCAGTTCAACAAAAGGAGAAACTGGGGAGGGCACAAGTAAATTCTTTCTAGGTGGACCCAGTCCTCAACAGAGTTCAAGATCCCCAGGAGGAATAGGTAAAGATGAGCCAACAATGAGGTCTTGGCTTGAAGACTTGCCAAAAGAGACAGAATTATGTCTATCCTGTTCAATGGAACACGAACTTGCCCTAAATTGGTCAGGACATTCAGCCTGATATAAACAAAATCCTGAGAAGGGATTAGCTCCAATTTCCCTAGGTCTGGAATAAGTCCTAGCCAGGTCACCATAAACCAGCAGCAGGACAGATCCTGCAAGAGGTACTCTTTTAGGTTCTTGTGCAATAACCAGTCATCAAAATACCGGAGCATAGTGATCCCCAGAGCCCTCAAGTATGTGGCAAATACACCGATCACCCTGGTAAAAAAAGGCCTGGGAGCAGAGGCTAGGCCAAATGGCAGAGCTCAAACTGGAAAACCTCCTGATCCAGCCAAACCGGAGGTATTTCCTATGAGAAGGAAAAATTGGGATGTGAAGATATGCATCCTAAAGATGGACGAAGACTGCACAGTTTCCATGCCTTATAGCATTCCTGACTGTAGTCTCCATCTTGAATGATTCCTCCTGAAGAAACTTGCCTGATGATAAGCTGAAACTTTCCACCTTTTTTGGATACCAGTAACATCCCGAAGTAAAAGTCTAGAGACTGGTCGTTTTTTCACCCTCTCTACTGAGCCTTTCTCCAGAAGGGTGAGCACCTCTTCCCTTATTTGAACCAGTTTTGACTGGTGAAAAAATGGAGGGGGGGGGGGCCTTTAAAGAGGAGGGTGCTCCCAGAAACAAAGCTGGTGGCCTGCCTTTAGAATAGAAAGAACCCACGTATTGTTAATGATGTCTGATCAAACCTATTAAAAGTGGGCCAGCTGAGCAACTATGGGGATTCTGGGAAGAGGGATGCACAGCAGGAGGGAGAGCATGTCCCTAGGGCTGCCCCCCCCCCCCTTCTTTAGGGAAGGGAGAGATGCCCGCAACTTTCCTCCTTAGGCCCCTAAAGCAGCCTCATCTAGGTAAAGACGGATGAGAAGGAGGCTTGAATGGGGATTGCTTCTTGGACTGATGAGGCTGCATATTCGTAAATAATTTAACAGAAGGCCCCAAGGTGCTGTCAGGATGAGAGCACTTTCTGGCCAGTTTTGATGGCCCAGGAGCAGATGCAATGGACCAGAACATTTTGAGAGGTGAAAGTAGTACAATTTTAGTAATACAATTTAATTGAAGAAAGTAGTTTAAATAAAATAATGTCCAAGACATGTCCACAATGGGGGTGAGACCTCCAAAGAGCGTCTCTGCCGCAAAAGAAGCAGCCCTAAGAAGGTTTCTACTGTGGTCCAGTAAGACCTTTGACATGTCCAGAGCAATGTCCCTGAGATGGTGGAGCAACTACGGTGATAGCACCATGGCTGAGGACAAAGCATGCCTCAACATCTTAGCAATTGCCTCCATTAAGAGCTGGAGTACAGCTGGCGATAAGGATTCCTCCTTCAGAAGACTGAAGGAGGTTGCCGAAAAAAGATTGGCATGTGAGGCTGTGGTGACGAGTGTCCTAGCCTTAAGTCTCAGCGCCTCCAGTATCTTGACTGGAAGGCAAACCCAGGTTCCTGTTGAAATCCCCACTTGCAATACCCCAGTGGGGGGAGGGGGATGCTTAAGAGGCCAAGCTGTAGAATGCACACTGTAGCTCAGCATAATGGGGGAGGGGGGAACAAGCCACTAATGTTGCCTAGTGAACTTCAGGCCCCTTGAAAGCCTTCAAGAGAGCTCCTGGGCGTGATGCAGCCCCTGAGAGTCTCTCCAAACCAGAGATAATTTTCTTGTCCTCAGAGCCTGTGGGTTTGGAGTAAAAATTGGGAGATGGCAGTAAACTATGTTACCCTTGATCGATGGACCAGATATCTTCCTCCTCCACTGCCTGAGCTGAGGGTTGGAAGGAGACAGGGGACATAAATGGAGGAGGAGGAACTGTCTCAGTCTGTTCCTCAGAGAACTCACTAGAGTCAATCAAGAGCGACAGGACCTCCTCATCCTAAGCTCAACCCTGAGCAGAGGCCAGACTTTCCATCCCTGTTTTCTGTTGAGGGGGAAATCTGAGGGTAGGGGTATCCTTGTCTCAAAACTCATTCAGAGTGATGGGACTGCCCCAAGAAGCAGACTTTCCAGGAGAATGAGAATGCTTCTCATCCTTCCTCAGTCATCTGAGGAAAGAAGACCAGCCCCTCCTTTTTCTTTGACCACACAAGCAGACAATGTGGGTCCCTGACCCACAGCATTAGTACTGCTATGAGGCCAAGGTATGGGCATCCATGGTGACATAAATGGGAAGGAAAATTCACTTCCCTGAAATGGATGCCCCCACACTGATCCGCTGCAAAGATACAGAGGGATATTGACCCAATCCCTGTACCTTTACCGATGATGGGGCTTTAATGACGGGTGAGCGGTGACTGGTCAATGACCGATCAGTCGACTCTGATCTGATGAAGAAGCCCTCCTCAGAACTTAGAGAGCACAATCGCTCCTCTCCCCTATCAGGGTAGCACAATCTGCTTGTCACCTTCACTGGGCTAAGGGCCTTGAGAGGGTGCTGCTCACACCTTAAGTAGGGGGGACACTCTTCCAGTGGTTTTCCTCTGTCAGGAATGACCCTTGATCAAACCCTAATTGGCACTGACTGCAAGGATCCTAGGGCCTTATAATTTTTCTCTGCAAAAAATCCTATACCCTCCTGGGATTGAGGAGTGCTCTTCTCCTGAGCACCTAACGACCCAGAGAAGGATCCCAATCTTCTGACAAGTCCTGTTGGAAGGATTCCATACCCTCCTGGGATCAAGAAGACAAGGAGGAAGAAGGGCCTTTCTTCCTCCCCTTATATGTGTACTCACTCTCAGCAAGGTCCACAACCTCATCAGACCATAGGCAACGAATGGACATCTGTCCATGCGTACACAATTTATACATGAAAGGCAGGTGGAGTGTGTGTCCAATGGGGCCTTTATATGCCTACATTTCCCCACACTCTGTGACATTTTAATATTCCTCCAAAGGAAAAGTTCCTGCAGCAGAAAGCAATAAAAAAAAAGATGTATATATATAAAAAATATTGATGATGATAACAATGGTGCGAGTCCTCCAAAACATAACACTGATGATAATGAATAGTGTGAGACCTCAGAAGAGCATCTTATATGGTGCATCTTGATGATATTGTGACAATAAAATCTGGATGCCAAAGGAAGTTCTATTCACTAGAACTTTCTAGTCAACCCTATGGGAGGATGAATTTTCATCATATGGTTGGGTATTTTCCATCACGGAAATAGATGAGCTAAGCAATAGCAACAGAGTAAGCTATTACTGATATTAAAATTGTGCCATGAATAGTTTCATACAGACTTAGGTTCCCTAATTACCAATATATACACCTTAAGGATCATCACTTGTGAAATACTGAAGTATTTACTTTTTGAAAAATATTATATTTTTACATATCTAAGGGTCCATCAATCCAAAATCACTTAAAATGTGTAGGTTTTTATGTGCATTTCCTTTAACTAATCTTAGCTGAATACCTGTATCCATCTTCAAGGTTAAAGTGCATCTTATTGCACTAATCTTAGCTGAATACCAGTATCAATATTCAAGGGTGATGTTCATCTTATTGTACTAATCTTAGCTGAATACCAGTATCCAAGTTCAAGGCTGATGTTCATCATCATGTACTAATCTTAGCTGAATACCAGTATCCATGTTCAAGGTTGATGTGCATCTTCTAGTTCTAATCTTAGCTGAATACCAGGATCCATATTCAAGGTTGATGTGCATCTTCTTGTTCTAATCTTAGCTGAATACCAGGATCCATATTCAAGGTTGATGTTCATCTTCTTGTACTAATCTTAGCTGAATACCAGGATCCATATTCAAGGTTGATGTGCATCTTCTTATACTAATCTTAGCTGAATACCAGGATCAATATTCAAGGGTGATGTGCATATTCTTGTACTAATCTTAGCTGAATACCAGTATCCATCTACAAGGGTGATGTTCATCTTCTTGTACTAATCTTAGCTGAATACTTGTGTCCATCTTGAAGGTTGATGTTCATCTTCTTGTACTAATCTTAGCTGAATACCAGTATCCATCTCTAGTACATTTTATTCAGTAATTGCAAGAAGCTAACAATGAGGAAGACTGTGTAGTTACAGCATGATGAGGAAGACTCTATAACAGTTATCAATGTAAGTGCCCCACATCACACTCCCTATAATAATGATCTATAACAGTTATCAATGTAAGTGCCCCACATCACACTCCTTACAATACATCTATAACAGTTATCAATGTAAGTGCCCCACATCACGCTCCCTATAATACATCTATAACAGTTATCAATGTAAGTGCCCCACATCACACTCCCTATAATACATCTATAACAGTTATCAATGTAAGTGCCCCACATCACACTCCCTATAATACATCTATAATAGTTATCAATGTAAGTGCCCCACATCACACTCCTTACAATACATCTATAACAGTTATCAATGTAAGTGCCCCACATCACACTCCCTATAATACATCTATAACAGTTATCAATGTAAATGCCCCTCATCACACTCCTTACAATACATCTATAACAGTGATCATTAACCATTTGTTTTAGTCATAAAATAATGTCAACAAGTACAAGTAGGCATCACAAAACCATAACCTATAAATCTTTTAAACATTTTGATCGTGCCAGTTTTGTAATTGCTCTACATGAAGTGCTATAGAATTTGATTAAAGCTTTTGATCATATAGATCTTATATACCTAGTGGATATGTCGTCTAAGATTTTCAAAACATGCTCCTATCAAACCTCACAGAATAAATATTACGGTCAGCCAGATTGGATCACACCAGAAATGCTGGATGCAATAATAGAAAGAGAGCAAAGCAAAGGAAGGATTTTGGGCAAGGACACAATAAAAAAAAATTAAAAACAATGTAACCCCGATTATACAGAGGGAAAAAAAACCATGACATTATCAAAAATTTATTTCAGAAAACAGAACAAATCCCAAAGTCAGCTGTAATATTTTTAATGATTTTGGGGTAGGCAAGCATAAATATAAATCTGAGTTTCAAAACCTCAAAAAAAACTATAAATCTATCAACAATGTGCACCATGAGCAAACCTATGGTACATTCTCACACCCCAAACTACCAGTAGGGTACAGTCTTGCACCCCAAACTTCCAGTAAGGTACATTCTCACACCCCAAACTGCCAGTAGGGTACATTCTCAAACCCCAAACTGCCAGTATCCATCTAAATTTAACAAGTCTCAGTATCTTGACATTTTAGGGGGAAAGAGGTGCATAAAATGTCCCCATTGACAACTCAACCATGGTGCAACAGTGTATCAATAATTTGGATGAAATGGCTAATATGTTTATGGAGTTTTTGCAAATACTGCATCCAAAATAAAAGGACTTTAAGTTGATTTAGATCTTGAATAACTAAAGTGTTACTGTGCAAAGAAAATTCCAATCAATACTGCACATATCATACCAGAAGTTCAAGTACAACAAGAAAAAGTACTAAAATGTCTGCAAAACTTAGAATGTCAAAAAGTCAACTGAATTAGATCAAATCTGGCCAAGACTTCCAAAAGCTGCTGCACCTGCAATTGCTGAAAGTTTAACTTATGTAACCAAAGTATAAGAAAAGCACAGCACCCAATGATATAGAAAACTGCTAAGGTCACACCAAGTTACAAAAAAAGTGCAAAAGACGATATGGACAGGCCAAGTATCCATTCTCCCTACTATTCAAAACTGCATGAAAAACATGTACATGATTCCCTTATGATTTACCTTATCAATCACAAATGTCTCCATGAAAATCAGTCTGGTCATTCGTGTAAAACAGCACTTGTATCAATGGTTGATAAATGGTTGAAAGCTTTGGATAAAGGTAAATTAATAGTATTAGCTGATTTTAGAAAGCTTTAATCTTGTTGATCAGGATATACTGTTCTAAAAACTGAAGACATTACAACTGCTGTAGCTTAACCCTGAAATGGTCTAGGACATATTTAACAAAATAAGTCTGCAAAGAGTCATGATTCATAGGTAAATATCAGAAGAAAAAATTATGCAACATGGAGTTCCCTATAGAATGCTTTCTTTAGGTCAGAACCAACTATTTATTGTATAAGCTACGGAACCAGCATATGCGTGGTGGTATATTGAATACCATATTTAAAAGAATGAAGGTCACTGATTGTCTGAAAACAATTACTGGAAAAAATAATTAATGTAATTGTTCGTCAGAAGATGTACGGGTAAATTGTATGCAATAGTAGGCTTGAACCTAAAACCATTTTCATTATATTGTCATTGCCGCACTGGTACTACTGGATGTATATAAGGTGATCTAGGTGGGAAGAATTTTTATAATAGGCACCTACGAGGGAATTTTTCTCAAAAACAAGTCACACATCACATTGTTTTCATAATTTTAAAAGCTTCCTCTTGGTTAGATCGTTCAAAAGATATAAGCGTGATTTACTGGTCTTACCAAAAAAGTATAGTAATTTGACCAAACATTAACATTACAGTCCATCGGAATTGAATTAGTTGTATGTGAACTATATTCTTGATGTTTTGTGTAACGAAATGGGATGACAATAAATACTGATTGAACTAAAGTACTTCAGTATAGTCACTTAGCAAAACTGACTTAAGTTCAGAAATGAAAGTCTTAATATCACCCATAATAATGTCATCTTACACATGGTTACACACAACAAAATACTTGGAATTTTTGTTGTGGACAACCTAAAATGAGATCTCAACACATTACTCACATAAGAAAGGAAATAAATTCATACTTATGATTTTTAAGAAAACTAATATACTCGCATATGAGTCGGATCCAACTGTAAATTGCACAGACCCAGATCTGCCGTCACATAATACGCCAGCAGATCTTGGTATATGCAGTTTGTTAGGACTAATCAGTATAACAAACAACACAGACCCTATTCTGCCTGCACATTATGCAATGTCATATCAGGCTCTATATTGTTTGCAGTTGGACATGACTTGTATGCAAGTATATACGGTATCTGTAAAACAAAGAATTACTCTTTATAAAAGCTGCATTCCGCCTCATATTGATTATTGCAAAATGGGGAACTTGTACTGAGGCAAATTTAATGAAGATTTTCAGACTCCAAAAAGGGCCTGCAGAAATACAGCTCTCACCAATTATAACGCACCTCATTATAATGCAATTCAGGATATAATGTGGTGCTACTATGGACCCCACGACCAAAATCATGCCAATGTATAATACGGGTTGAAAGAAAACAAGGTGCAACTTGGTCTTATATTTATATAAAAAATTGATAGTGCCCGCTATACCACTGTCCTCAATATATCGCAGTTTTATACATATCGCAACTCTCAATATAACGCGGTTTTGTACATAATGCATTTGGCAGTTAATTGGACCCCAACTACTGTGTTGTAATGAAGGATAGCTGTATATTGGATAAATCAGTAATAAATATTACAGAGACTGTTAAAGAAAGAATATTTATCAAAAAGGCAAGGAAACTGTTTTAAGTTTCTAATAACACTGGTCCAAATTTTATACATGATATGCTTCATTACTGAGAATCTGACAATACTCCAACTCTACGCTCAATTACTGCCCAAAATTTAAAAATGTCTAAACCAAACGCAAAACTAGTCAAGAATATTTTTCAATACTTGGGCTCACTACTTTGGAACTATATAGCAACTATAGCAACATGATTTCTGTGCAAACTATGTTCTGGACATTACCACTAATTCCAACCACTTACTAGGAATGTGCCTGCATCCATGTGGGGGTTGGGAGGGGGAGGGAATTGGTGAAATACCACATCAATGAATGAAATACAACACTGGCGTGTCAAATCAGACACAAACCAGGTCATGAATTCACTTTGACACAAATATTTACTTAAAGAAAGATGTAGTGGTTCCAAACATGCAGTGATAGGAAAAGATGCTCCTGCATACAAAGAGGAAGTTTGAGCATGACAGGAGTGTTTGCCTCATATTGACTGATGCCATGACAATCTCAATAACTAAATAAAATCTAATAACATTACTATTCAATCTATTTCACAAAATATCAGTGTGACACTTGTATTTATACTTAAAGAAAAATGTTAAAATCCAAACTTTTGAAAAGGTATAAAACTGCAAGATACACATAAATTATGATTTTTTAAAAATATTATGAAAATTCTTTTCAGATTTTTTTTTACATGTTTTCATTCATGTAGTTGTTTATTCAAAAGCAAGAGATTTTAGCTAGGAAATCAGTTTTTGTATTCACACGGGAAATTATATTTCCAACCAGTATTTACCTGTCTTGAATTTAAATGAATGATAATTTACTCTGCCTCAGTAGTGAGTTAAATTCACCTTGATCAGTGAGTCATCATACACAGATTCTTTTTACAATTAATTATCTAATTACATTTATCAACCAGAGTGTTATCAATAATTACATACTGTAGCTCACCTCTTGAGCCAATCGTCATTGCAAACATTAATTATCACGCTGAAAATAAACTTAGATGAAAGTGATCTTGACAATTAAATGTTGACCCCTTTTCTGAATAAATTTTTTTCTCTATACATTTCAACTTTTTAATCTTTTTAAATTTAAAATTTAAACTTTTAATCTGCACTATACAGCCAGTATTATGCTGACATACTGTAAAACCACATATCTATTGTGACATGGCATAAAAGACATTAAACAATACAAAAAGAATATTATTTTCTATAATATCAAAGTAGAGGTACTATAATGAGATGCTAAAAACCTGCAATTAATGTTGTTTGGGTATTTTTTAAAATTCATTATTCTTAAAACTTGCTTAAGAAGCTATTATCATTGTCCACCCCCAGAAGCCTGATTTTAACTGGTGGAGGTCACAGGTTTTGAGTAACCTTGGAGTAATAGCAAGTAGTACAATCATAGTTCGTACATCAATAATTATTTTGATTAGCCACTACAAATGAGGTCTCACATGAAAAGTATGCCATATGCAGTCCACTCATCTAATTCCAATACTCATTCACATGTACAATACAGAGTTACCCTGTTGAGAGTAACCTATCACAATATACAATGTACAGCCATTAATAAAGAAAGTTTACCACTGAATAAATATGTTTACTCCTACTACCAACTGCACTTGTCAGAAATGGCTTTCTGAGTTAGCTAGGGTGTCTACAGCAGGGAAGAATATATATATGTGGTCATAAACACAAATACTTAACCCATGTTAGTAAGGCATAAAATGAATGTCACGGTGACCTTCTTTGGTTGTAAGGGTGTAGTACTAACAGTGATGCATCCAGTTATCAAGTTTCATCATTGGAACATAAAATGGCACATAATAAATTAACTTAAAACAAAGATTTTAAACACAGTCACTGAAGCATGAAATATAGGCCACATAAACCTCTTTTTGCAATAAGGATGTAATCAAGACGCATCCACTCAACAAGTTTCATGATTCAAGGTTGGATAGTATGCATATATAGTATGCCACAAACTTGTGTGGTCTTGAGCTAATGCAAAAACATAACCAAAGCCAGTAAAAGATGAAATATAGGTCACCATGACTTTTCATGATGAGCTTCTTTTATTGTACAGTGTAAGGGTGTGGTACTAACCGAGATGCCTATGATCATCAATTTCATCTTTCTATCAATGAACAGTGGCTGATAAATGAACATCAAGCACAAAATTTAACACATCAGTCAAGCGTAAAATATGGGCCATAATTACCTACTACTAAAATGAAGGAGTAGCGCTCATCAAGATGAATCCATTCACCAAATATTATGATTCTAGATCAGAGAGTATGTTCACAGCATGCAAAAACATATGTGGTCATGAGCCAAATGCAAAAACTTGACCTAAGCCATAAAAGTGTAAAATGTAGGCCACACTGACCTTTGTTGTAGGGGTATAGTACTAAGACAGATATACAGAATCATCTACTTTAATGATTCAAGCATGAACATTAAAAACACTCAATTTAACCAAAGTCAGTGAAGCATGAAATATAGGTCACAGTGATCTACTTTTAAGATAATGGTGTAGTACTTATTAAAATGCATCCTCTCACCAAGTTTCATGATTCCAGGTAAAACAGTATTATACAGGAGGTAAGAAAACACGTGGCCATGAGCTAAATGCAAAACTTTGACATAAGCCAGTAAAATGTAAACTGTTGGTCATCGTTACCTTTTTTGTAGTAAGGATGTGGTACCAATAGTGATGAATAGTCCAGTAATTCTGGAATGTACAGTACTTGCAACTGAATTGAACCTGAAACTTGGCCAAAGCCATTAGAGTGTAAAATGTAGGCCACACTGACCTATTTTGTAGGGGTATAGTACTATAAGAGATATACATAATCGTCTACTTTAATGATTCAAGCATGAACATTAAAAAGACTCAATTTAACCAAAGTCAGTGAAGCATGAATATGGGTCATAGCGACCTATGTTTGTGATGAGGGTCTAGTACTCATCAAGATGCATTCCCTCACCAAGTTCATAATTCTAGGTATGATAACTAGTATACCGGCAGATCTTGGTCAATGCAGTTTGTAAGGACTAATCAGTAGAGCAAACAACATAGACCCTGATCTGCCGGCAAATACAGTAAATACAAGATGACCTCACCTATAAAGTGGTCCACTACATTTTTATTATGGTTCCCATGAAAAGTGTTAAATAGTGAGGGAATACTATAACGTCCAGAATGCACTGACCAAATTTAATTATGTAAGCTTTAAATCAGGATTTGGTTAGAGTAAATATAACTGGTGTGAGCACAGTGGTATGAAGGTAAATGCAGCCAAGTCAAAAGCCATGATCATAGGTAGTCGAGCCAAAGTTTAAGCTGTCAAAGATGACTTCAAAGTAATGCTAAAAGGAATAGATATAGAACAGTCTGAAAATGACAAACTACTTGGCATTATGATAGACAATTTCTTGTGCTGGAAAATGCAAGTTGATAAAGTCATTAAAAAAGTAAACTCACTGCTTTATCTCTTGAACCGAATAAAATCTTATCTCTCTCAAGAACAGAAAGATATTCTACAATGCTTATATCATGCCACATCTAGAATATTGCTGTTTTATCTCGGGTAATAGTGATACAGAAAAGCAAGAAAGACTACTGAAATTTCAAAAAAGAGCAGCTAGAGTTATTCTTGATGCTGATTTAGATACACCATCAACAAATCTTTTTGAAACTCTTAAGTGGCTTCCATTTCAACAGAGAACTCAACATCAAAAGGGTTTACTAGTCTACAAATCCTTTAATGGGTTGGTTCTTGATTATCTTCAATGTAATTTTAAATTTGTGGAAAATGTATATACATATGAACTAAAATCCATCTCAAACAACAATTTATAATTACCTAAACCAAATTCATAGTTTTATAAAAGAGTTTTGCTATATCTGGAGCCAAACTATGGAATTCCATTCCACCCTATATAAGGTCAGCTGACTCTTCCCTAGGTTTTAAGAAGCTTCTTAGTCAACATTTACAGAAACAATAATTTGTATGATTTTGTGTAATTCAGTACTACTCTTCTTTAAAACAATGTTCTTTCATGTACTCACTTGTAATGTTTTACACAGGTTCACTACTAATCTTTGTATGAATCCTGTATGTACTCATCTTTAATGCCTTGTACATATTTTATAGTAGCAGTAGATCAATTATCTATTTTTTAATAACATTGTTGTCTAAAGACACCACAACTTGTAAAAATTTTACAACATATACATGTAATTGTAGAAGGGCTCATGGAAGATTGGTCAGTTGACCAAATGAGCTTCTTTAAATAAAGTCATTATTATTATTATTATTATTATTATTATTATTATTATTACAAGCAACAACCAAATTCTGTTAGTACACATAACTTGAAAATCCTTTGATATTGACCGCTCTCCATGCTATTCATCAAACATCAACCAATTATCACTGGCAATTTTGCCACAACAAAACCTGCCACTGATCCATGCCAATGCATGCTAGTCAAAGCCTCCTGGGGCAGTCATTTTAAATTATGTTGATCATTTGATCGATCCTAAATGCTCACATCTCTTCATGATACCATTAATGTTCATCATGCTGAACATATATTATTCCACAGATTGATATAATATTCCCTTAAAATGTGGGTTGTAATGAATTAATTTGTGAGGAATGGCAGTAAAGGCTACCATTAAGAACTCATAGACTACATTTGTACTTACCGTATATACTCGCATATAAGCAGGGTCCAAATGCAAACAACATAGACCCTGATCTGCCGTCGCATAATGCGCTGGCAGATCATGGTCTATGTTGTTTGTTCTACTGATTAGTCCTTGCAAACTGCATAGACCCAGATCTGCTGGCGCATTATGCGATGGCAGATCTGGGTCTATGCAGTTTGCATTTGGTATTAGCCTATATGCAAGTATATATGGTAGATATCATACATCTCAAACATCTAGTGACATTTTTAATACAATAAAGTGTAAAGTATAAATGCAAACAAAATAAATTGTATAAAGGCCGGTACATTATTTTCACCATACCAACACATATCATTGTATACCATGGACTGGAACAAAGTAGCAGAAAATGTTTTATCACATTACTATAGTTACTTACGAATGTATTACAAAGTCATTTCAATACACTGTTCTGCAGTTTGGTCAAATAACTCTGTATTTTTCATCATGCAATAAGCAGAATCTTACATCTCTGCTCATTTCAAATGAAATTTTTGAAACTTGTCAAATAATTTCAATCTATTGCTTGCCAATCGACTCATTGCATAAATTTCATTTTAAATGAGTACTATCATGCAAGATCTTCTGTATACAGCATGGAATAAGAATGTAAGTATTTTAAACTCATTTAATACTTTCTTTGTCTAAATTCATACTTTTCTCCAATCATAATTCAACTGGTGCAAAGGTTCCTAGTGATTCCAGCGTAATTCAAATGTAGAAATTACTTCCGTTTAATGATTATAAAGGTAGATATTAAACAACCATGTTATTGCAACGACATTTTCAATTCCAGTTCAAGGTAAATAAGGTAACAATATTACCAAGCTTATACAGAGGGCAAAAAACATCACATTATCAAAAAGTTATTGAAGAAAATAGAACAAATCCCAAAACCATACGGACAATTTTTAATCATGTTGGTTTTAATGGCACTTTTGAACATTAGTGCTATATCATGCCGAGGAAATGGGAGTAAGTGCCGTTCCCAAGGACACACACAGGCAGCCAACCTACGGTGTCCTGGGCAGGTATCAAACCCGTGACCCATGGATTGTGATCCTGATAAAATGGCTGATATGTTTCATGATTTCTTTGTAAATATCGCATCCAAAATAAAAGGACCAAAAGGTGATTCAGAATTTGAGAACCAAAATGTTAACGTACAAAGAATTTTTTTTATCAATACTGAATACATCATTCCAGAAGAAGAAAATATACTAAAATTTCTGCAAAATTTGGATGTTGAAAAGTCAACTGGCTTAGATCAAACTGGACCAAGACTTTTAAAAGCTGCAGCACCAGCCATAGCTTTTAATATAACTTACCATCTTTACTCATGTATAAGTCGATACCAACTGCAAACTGCATAGACCCAGATCTGCCATTGCATACTGCGCTGGCAGATCTGGGTCTATGGAGTTTGTAAGAACTAATCAGTTGAACAAACAATATAGACCCTGATCTGCCGGCGCATTATGCGATGGCAGATCATGGTCGATGTTGTTTGCACTTGGATCCGATTTATACGCGAGTATATAAGGTACTTACGTAACCGAAGTATAAGAAAAGCAAAGTACCCAAAGATGTGGAAAACTGCCAAGGGTCACACCAAGTTATAAAGTCAGTGCAAAGGATGATATGAACAATTACAGCCCAATATCCTTTCAAAACTTCTTGAAAAATATATTCACGATTCAATTATGATTTATCTTACCAACTGCAAATTTCTACATGAAAATCAGTCTTGATTTAGACAAAATCATACCTGTGAAACAGCACTTGTATCAATAGTTGGTTGAAACATTGGATAAAGGCAAATTATGGAGGTAGCTGTAGTTAATATTAGAAAACTTTTGATTTTGTTTATCAAAGCAAGCGAGTACTGACATTGCAAAAACTTAAGGTCTACAAGTGCATAACCCTGAGATGGATGGAATCATTTAACAAATATGTTGCAAAGAGTCTTGATTCATGGGCAAATATCTGAGGAAAAGATGATGCACTATTTAGTTCACTGGGCACTGATCCTGGGACTTCTGTTATTCCTGTTATTTATAAACGACTTCAGAAGCCACTTAAAATATGTGATGCAATATCTTTAACAGACATACATGTAGATGCTGACAAGAACATTGTCAGGTGCATAAAATTCAAAGCAGGATTGCATATAAAAAAAAAGACAACTCTCAACTAGATCTGCAGTGAGTACTTACAGAATAACCTCTGCTCTAAAATTAATAATACAATTTTCAAACATGGGAAGATAACTCTAAAAGTATTAATCTGACAAAGCCAAATCTTATATGGGACACAAACTCTTGTAATGATACAAATGCATACCAAATTTCAATATATCTCAAATGGTTCAGGAGATATTAACCAGAGTAGAGTAATAAAGTCTTAAAATGCTGATCAGGTTCCATTTTTCAAGTTCATGAAGATATTTGAAAGGATTCAAGAGATATTAAGTAAACAAAAGTGTGACAGATGGATGAGCTGACTCCGGTATACACACACACACACAAACTGTTTTTTTTTGGAGGGGGGGGAGGGGAATTATAAGCTTGATGTTTGGTGTAAGGAACATGTGATGATAATAAATACTGACAAAACTACATTGCAAAGGAAATCAAACAGGCCCTCTCCATTTCTGCATTTCAAAACAAATGGATGAAATAATAATTATATATGTAGTTAAATTCTCATGATTCCCTAATGTATTTTAGTAATGTCTATGTGGGTGTGCTTACTTGTAAATACTTGCTTTGCCAGAGACACAGAGAGAGAGAAAGTGAACATACATGAGGATACTTTGCCTATATGTGATAATACTTTGTAAATTTGCATGTACAGTAAGGGGCCTCAAGGGAGATTAGTTGTACTCAACTAATTTAGTTACTCTCTGTAAATAAAGACACTAATATTATTATTCATATACCATTTTATGTACAAATCTGCAAAGCCATGAGGAAATAAGGTCGAATGAATGCATGTAACTTTATTTATTCATGAACAAAAATTTTTTAAACAGCCTGCACATTGTAATATGCAAAATTGTCCTAAAAATGCACACTGAATAAAAAAATGTGCAACCTTGTTCAGTTATCATGTACAGTGTATAACTGGATATGTACATGTAAGTTACCCAAACTGAAAATTCTGGTTCCTTAAAAGACATTTGAAAATTTTCCTATGAAGAAATAGATATACCTTTTCTTAGCTTTAAGAGCTTCCATTGCCATTCTACGTCGTTCTTCATATGGCCTTGCATGTTCCACCCTTACTTTTCTTCCACAAACCTTACTGCAAAACAAGAGGAAGACAAATAATTTGAGGCTTCAATAAGGTGGAAACAGTATAACTAATGTATTTACCAGTATAGCCCAATTCCCTTGGCATGATATAACCTTTCATGTGTTGATGTGTCATTAAACAATACTCAATTGATCATCATGTGCACTCAAATATGAACGGCATAGACCCAGATCTGCTATCAAATAAGAGTATAACAATTTATCGATGCATCAATAACCCGTGACAACAATTTAGCCACGATACAATATGTCATATGTTTGTCCCATATAATAGTGATACTTCTAAAAATAGAACAAACCTTTAATAACTACATTTTATGATGTCTTTAATCCATAATTATCATATAGCTAGCACTATCTGTCCACATTCAACATGCTTGTTTACATTGAAACCGAATGCATAAGAAGACTTTTAATTGGCTGATGAAGGCATGTACTAAAATCTGATTTCATGTCTCTGTGTTCTGGGTATGATTTTGAAGTTTGACATGCACCGTTGAGTTATTTAAAGAAATTTTGAATGTTTGTAAACAAAACCTTTTCAGTGCAACGTCATTTCAGAATGAGAACCTTACGCAAGGCAACATTGGTTTTATGTGAAAAGCAAATATTGTTATGTTAGAATAAACACTTGCATATACTGTACATTACCTATTTCTTAACAGAGAAGCTGAATCTCTAATATTCATTACTTTTAACAGTTGAAATGTCATTAAATCATTAAATTCTTTGAAATAAATTAAAGATAAATAGCAAGTTGATTTTACTACAAAGTATATTTTCTTCTCATTTTTGCACTTTAACTTGTAATACAGCAAAATATCATATGTATCATATCGTAACTTATCATTATATATTTCGTATCATAACATCTTATCATTACATCAGTGCTAAAAAAATATATATTACCAACAGATCAGGGTCTATAGTGTTCACTTCATATTGGTAGTAGAAAATAACAGGAAAGTCTGATCTGCTGGTTAATTCTACATTATTGATCTGGCTTGATGCTGACTGTAACTGAGCACAATACACAAGCAAATAAAGTTCTGTTCTAAAAAGATTACATCCAATGAAGATGTTACCCCTGTACCAATTTTTTCAGTTTAAATCTGATATGTACTACACTAACAATCTGTTTCCTATTCATTCTTGTTATAAATTATCAAACCAAACTGGTAGGAATTTTCACAGTTAGCTCACTCTAAATAATTTGGACAAAGAGACAAAAAGGATGGCTAGATGGCCACATGCACCTGAATAATCACAATGTCCTTACTAAACCAACTGTGGTAGTAAAAAGACTATATGAAGTCATAACTAAAGGAACTTATTACTCTGAAAACAAGCATTCCATGAAACTTAGTGTCTCACACAAATCAGTATGTTGATGTATACCCTCTGTATCTAACTTTCAAAAACTTCAACATGTAACTTTAATGCAAAACGGTAATTTGTTGATGACATCGTCAATGCCAGTAATACCTATCTTTCACCATGCTAACACAGCAAGGTGAGAAAAAAATTAAATATGCTAACTCTGCTGTTGTGCGAATACAATATATTTCTCTTGTAATAAACAAATGACCCACCTTGTAAATATTCAGAAAAGTGGAGAGGTGTGTGTGTGTGTGTGGGGGGTCTTTTTTGATACATAACAACTCATGGTTTTTTCCATTCAAGTCATTTCAACTACAAAACAAGGAAGTCTGAATCGAAAATCAGAAGCCAGCCCCCAGTGCATTCTTAATGTTTGGTGTCTGATATATGAAACTATCATATGGATTTTTCTAGTTTGAGTGGGAATGGCCCTGGCCTATAACTTTGGAAATACGTTGTTTTGAAATATTTTTTATTGGGAGAAGGGCACATTTTTGGCCTGAGGATGAGTCCTTTAGTGGGACTGATGGTCTAGGGGCCAAAAAGAATTTCCAGGAATCCAAGATAAGTAGATTTTTTTTAGTCCTTTTATTCTTTTTCACTGCCAAGTATGGAAACTATCTCTGATATTCTTGAGAAACTCCAACATTTTTTATTGGCAAAATATTTTCTTATGTGTTCAACATGTTCACTAGATACCTGTAAGTGCAATGCAAAATCCTTCATTGTGGTCTTTAAGGCTGCAAAGTTTACACATGTAAATGGATTTGTTTAGTTAACTGCCTGTAAACGTTTACAAAATCAGTAACTATGCAAATGAACATGCACTAGGCTGTAAGTGATGCAGAATCTACCTGTTCCAATTAAATGATATATTTCCACATCTGTGCTTAAGAGGATTTTTGAGTAGGATTGTTCTGTTAATTCTTTTCTTAAAGTATATGATTTTCACATTGAATGTGCCATCACTAGGAAGTTTACAAGAATTGGTTGTAGTGTACATTACTCATCAAGTTAATTTACTGATAATGCTGACACAAATGTCTTTAAACTACATTATTTATCTTTTTCACCACAACATTCATAATAACAGAACCTTTGGTGAGTAACATTTTATTTTTAAAACATACCATTTCAAGTTTGTAAGCCACTGCATAGTTTCTAAGTCATTGTATATCCTACAAAAGCATCCTATTCACATTCAGTACCTATTTCTTGTTTATTCAAGAAAAAGTCAAACACATCATTATCATCCTCCCTAGTCTGATAAATCAACCCCCAAACCTGTACTGATACTGAGAGACAGTTTTGTTTTCTTTTGCTCATTTGAAAGTTTCGGTTGCTTTGGTCATGTGACTCAACTTGAGTGTCATTGGATTATGTCAACTGAAACTTTCAAATAAGTGAATAAGCTTAAGTCACATTTGATTGGTTGCTGTATCTGATGGAACAGCTATATGTAGCCATGAAATTTAAAATGGCCACATGAGGTAGGGTTGTGTTATTCCACGTGAATTTACAAGTTGTCAAACATAGGATTTGATCCCAAAATATTCTGTATATATTGCCAAAAGGACCCTTCAACAACTGTAACTCAAGAGCCATGAGAAGTACCAGTAAATGTCTAAAATGTACACTGATATGCTGAGGATACATATCTCTGCACAAATAGCATGATATAATGAATAGATGAGATCAGACCCAAAAATGGTCCATCAGCATCAGTCGAAGTTTGGGGGCTGATATATCAGACTACATCCTCCCTGCTATTAGACGTCTATACCAGGATTTGAATTCCTCATGCCTGAGTATGAATTCCCCTCTAGGATTTATTTAGAATATTTGATTCTACATTGTTTCCTCTGTTTGCTATGTTGGAAATAAATGCACAGTGTTTTTGCTGAAGTTTTCATTTTGTTTACATTTTCTAACCATGATCATCAACAATATGCCTTGACTGGTGCCCAAGCTAATAAAAATCAGTAAGACATTTCTGTTGGCCAATGAAATTTATCGTTTTATGCTTCTTTGGCGATGAATGCAATCTATTCAGTAACCCAATTTGCAGTGCGCTCAATTCGGTCAGTCTAAAATCAACCATAATAATCTTTATTTTCTACATCTTTTTTATGTGCCCTACAGGTGCAATGGAAGCAACTGTCTTGCAATAAAGATGAAAAATAAGGGTCAAATTGTGCAGACTAAAATGAACTCTGTGCATGTCCAGGCAGTAATTGTCCAGTTGCACAATCAGTTTTTTCACCATGCACATATACATGTATGTAGCAGTAAAAACAATATCACAATGATCTTAATAATGTTTAACCAAATTTTCAGATATATTCAACAAAGACACATCTTGCAAACCGAATTCTGTCATAATAATAGGTAAAAGACTTACAGTAAATGAAACAATCAGAAGTTGAGTGAGGTAATGCATGCACATTGTGAATGGCTTATACATACATGTACATGTAAATAGGTGTCAGCTGTAAGCCTAACATGCAGATCGGAGGAACGATTTAGTTTTTTTAATCTGTTTGATTAAATGGCATCATTTCAGTTATTGTATATTGTGTATATGTATAAAAGTTTTGATAAACATTGCAGCTTTAGTGGCCTTTGACCTTGACCCTAATATCATGGATAGAAGATCACTAAACTTGTCCCAGAGAATGACAAGATATATGCACATGCTAAGTTTTGGTTAAATCTATAATAAATATTCTTTTGGGAGAAAAAACAACAACAAGCTAGCGAAATGGCATTGTTCAAGGTAAATGCATTAATCCAATATATCCAGAAACTGAGTTTGATAAAAATCTCTTCATACTTGTTTGTGTTGTAATGCTATCAACCCAGTACATTTAAAAAAAGGAGTCAAGACCTTTGACCTTACAATCAATGTCAGAGTGTTTACTATATCTTTTTATTGGAATGCAACTAAATACAAAATCTGGTCAAAATTCATTTGCATATACAAAAATGAAAGTAGTGTCCTTTGAATCTAAGGTCAATTACCGTATATACTCATGTATAATCTAATATTAACTGCAAACTGCATAGACCCAGATCTGCCATTGCATAATGCACCGGCAGATCTGGGTCTATTCAGTTTGTAAGAACTAATCAGTAGAACAAACAACATAGACCCTGATCTGCTGGCACATTATGCAACGGCAGATCAGGGTCTATGTTGTTTGCATTTGGACCCAGCTTATACGCGAGTATATACAGCAGACCTTGTTTTCAAACTCCTTCACAAAAACACAGATATGTTAGTGGTCAGATCTGCATCATTTTCAATCAGAACCAATTAAATATTACAAGAAATGTTATTAGCGAAAATCCCATGTCTATGCCATAATTCATTCAAGATGAGTACTCCTGATAACAACTTTTTGGAGATGGCCACTTTGGTGCCATACTGGAGGTCACACAAGCATCATTTTCAATCAGAACCAGCTGCTAAAGTTTTATGTGAAAACCTTATGTCGATCATACTGTCCATCAATTTAAGGGAAGTATTGGTAGCTATAACAAGATTTTCAACAAGACCATCAAGGCAACCATTTTGTAGATTAAATCAACCTCATTTCGATATGGACACAAATACATATATGCAAGAAAGAAGTGTTTTTTTAAAAAGTGACAGTATGACCATCCGTTTAGGAGAAGTAGCTTAACAAGTTTTATTCACTGTGATCACCATGGTGGCCATTTTGGGAGATCATATCAGCATAATTTTCATCAAGAACCAGCTACACATATAAAAAGTCTCTTAATGAAAACCCCATGTTGAAATAACCATCTTTTCAGAAGACGTAGTGATAACAATATTTTCAAGATGGTCACCGCAACAGCTATATGTTGGAGGTATAATCTGCATCATTTTCATTTAGAACCAACTAGATACCATAAGATGTTTGTTATTGAAAATCCCATGTCAATATGACCATTCAGGAGAAGTACAGTACTGATAACAAGATTTTCGACATTGCAACCATGGCAGACAAATTGCGTCTAATAGGTCACCATTTTCATCTATGCCCAAGTAGACACTGGGATGAATGTGTGTAAAGTTTCATGGCAATCTTCCTAGTAGCTTAGGAGGAATAGTGACAACAAACTTGCACAAAACTATCTAACACCAGACTGATGAAGGGCCATCACAAAACTATCTAACACCAGACTGATGAAGGGCCATCACATACATTCTTCTAGTCTTCAACCAATAGAGTTCCCTGTACCACTAAACATTAACTTTTTGTTGCAAAGAAAATATTAAAATTCATGACATATATCTTTCATATATAATGCAATTAAATACATGTAACATGAAAATGGAGGTATAATTTGTGACATTTACAATCAAAAGAAACATTTCTTTAGATTTCATTAACATAATCTGCAGCCTAAATCTCCAGTCAGTGAATCATATATTAATAAGCATGCAATATCTGATAGGTTGTCAAATATCTCCTGTATGATTAAAACATGTGCAGGTCAGATCAATTTAAAATGAAGCATAAAATGCATTGCGCAATTAAATCTTGTTAATCCTACATTGAAAGAAAAAAAAGTTTTGGGAAAACAAATCTCTTGAGGGTATATATGAAATAGAAAAAAGGAACACATGTAACCAGTTATTTTTCAGGATTGAGATTCCCCCTCTAGTATTTTTGTAAGGGATTTTACAAGTTGATGGTTTTTATATGAGAATAGCACATGTATCTATGAATTACACCTCTTAAAGTATGTTTCAACAAATGTGCGCGAGATAAATAACTTTTAATGAATAAAGATCAAACTTTTTATTTTCATTATCAGCACAGCGGCAGCAAATGTGTGTTATAATAATGGCAATATGTTGTATGCATTAGAACTGCATGTAACAGCAAAGACATTACCTCAGAATATCTAAAATTGCATGTCTGCCATTGTACAACCATGCCAAGTGCAGCTGGTAAAATGTTGTTAATAATCTATAGACAATTAATGAAAGTGACTCATTGCTCAATTGCAAAAAGTCACTTGGTAAGCATTGATTATGGTGGTGGATCTAGAAGTCAACAGCTTACATGATCAGATGGAGATTTGTCTATATTAATGTCACAGGCTTCATCCTGCTCACTGCAAATCGATTGTGTGCGATTATTGTGCACTCATTTTTAAGGGGGAATTCTTTCAATTTAGTTGGGATTCATGTAATCATGTCATGGAGAAAACACTGTGTAACAATCTTCTGCTTCCAATATTTGTCTTGCATTCATATTGCTTTTTTAATCTGACTATTTCTTTCCTAAAATAAGCATTACCATGTGCTATTGTTGACAAGAAATCCCCATACCATGTGGGTGCTGTATTTGAGTGTATATCATACATGTGACAGAACCAGGACATCAGATCAATAGATATCAAAATTTTGATCAGTAGATTGACTTCTAAATCAGTAGGATTTCTTATCGACATACATTTTACACGTTTTAAGGCAATTGAAAGACAAAACAAGTGCATTTTTTACCATAATATGTACACTCTTCATATTATAATAACATAGCAAGTTTTAAACACAAATCAAATTCTGATGGCAATGTTACAATAATTATTAATTACTATGAGTCAGGAAATTGTCAATTAAATGAAGAAGGAAAAGTTGTATATATTTTTTTCTCTGCAAAGATTTTTCACTGCTGCAATTATTTTTTCACTGCAGAGGTTTTTTTAAATAAAATCCACAAACATTTTTAGTTTCCTTCACAAATTTACTCCCTCATGTCCACTGATGACATGCAGGCTCTCAATAGTTTTCTGATCCAGATTTCCCCTATGTGATGGTGGCTGCATATGTTTGGTAATATTATTTCTTCCTCCATACACTATCTTAAAATCCACTTTGCAAGAAACACACAATGCAAACTCAAGACCTTTGCTACTACTCGCATGCAGTGACTTAAACCCTGATTTCTGAGCATTGTTGAACTTCTTGTAATATTTTTAGCAGATCGTTGTTTAGCATTGGAAAAAAATGCATTTTGACATAAACTGACCAAAAACAGATAAGAGCTTCCTCTTAAAAACATCTTGAAAAACACAATTGACAAAAAATTATAAGAGCTTCCTTAAATATTCCTCTTAAAACATCTTAAAAAACACAATAACAATTAAACAAGACAAAAAATCAAAATGCTTACGCAAGTGTTTCTGCTGAAATAATTGTTGGGTCAGTCTCTCCTTTTAATCTCACCTCTGGCTGATTTTTAATCAAAGACTCACAAGCCATGATGGACTACCTTTGATCCCTTTATCACTTATAACACCTCAATAAATATCCCGCCTTTGGCCTTAAACTCTTCAAATTACAACAATAACATAACCAATTTATAACTTATTGTGTACACATGTCAGCCGTTGTGTAACAATTCCTAATCGGATTAGTAATCACTCAGCATGCATCATTACACCAGTCGTTGCACTGGTTAACAGTTCCAGTCCCCAGAAGACTGGTTATGACTGGTTTCTGTAATGTTTGGGTAGATGGCGTAAAAAAAGATTTTTTTCCCTTTAAAAATTTTGTTTAAATCTTCTGATTTTCAAAAGCAGTCGATTTTTCAAATATAAAATGGTATGTGCAGTAGACAGCCTTTAAAACGGTATTTTTGTCTTAGAATCACATGTATGGTATATCATGAGTGCCCAGTTGTGAACAGCATTGATCCAGATTTCCTGGAACATGAATAATGTGATGGCAGACATGAATCCACATTGTTCACATTGGGGTAAGCATTAAACAAGCAAATCCAGTACGTTGATTTCCATGTCATGGCCCAACTTTAATGCAGAGCCACAGTAGCTTAGTTGGTAGAGCATCAGACTTGTAAACCAAGGGTGGCAGTTTCAATACCCAATCAGACCAACCCAGGTCTTATGTGTCGGTGTGTCTTTGGAAACGACATTTAACTCCCATTCCTCAGCATGATATAGTCTTCATTTTCCAATTCATAAATTGTTCAAAAGTTCCAAGATTATGCTATGCAATGTGCAGCAAACTGACCTAATTGTAATTACCAATTGCAGATATTTTTAGCGTATTGAAATTTTAGCAATTTAGTGGACTTAGCGGACTAATAGTGAGGTCACATAAATAAATCCATCAAAATGTATCCTTAAGTATATAATAACCGCCCTACATTAAAAATCGCTAAGTATAACTAGCCAAAATTTAACAAGTGCATTTTGGGACAAAAAATCAAAAAATGTGTTGATCTACAAAAAAATCCCACTATACAGTATTATGTACAATAACATCTCTTTCATGAAGGATTTATCCTGCTGCAAAATGCAATCTGCACTAAACACCTTTTTAACATCTACTATGTCATTAGACCTGGCTCAACAAGGTACATGTATGTTCAGAAATCTCACTTGTATCACTTTTTAAGTATAATATTATGGTAATACTTATTTTGCCTAAGTCTAAATCTAAATCTAACGCCACAGTTCTGCACTGAAAGATATCATATTTTTTGTACTGCACAATTACTGAGTTTGTGTTCAATAGGTAAGCAAGTCTGAACGGATTAGATGTGACTTATCTGCACCAAAGAATTTGTAATTTGCAAAACTATGTTGAATGAAAATTTTTTTTGGCAGCCAATGACTCATTTTGATTGCTCCAGGCATTGCACAGATACAGTACCTTGTAATATTAGAGAAAGATTAAAGGCATTGCCCTTTGTTAGATGCATATGTATGGTCTGATGAAATGCAAGAGATGAATGAATAAAGAGTCTGTTTATGTATTTTTGAAGAATTTTGAACCAGAAAAATCGATAGAAAAACTGTGAGCTTTAAATAGGTCCAATAAATTATGAACATTCTGTTAATATTATAATATTAAAATGAAAAGATTGGGTACTGAGAAGATGTCAAAATATACTTGTTCAGCCTGAACAAGTAACCTAAATTTATCTCTATTTACGGCAAATGTAAATGTTGATGCATATGTATTAGCTCCTGGAGCATGTGGAAACAAATGAACATGACCAATATGCAGCACATGCAGCCTTTATAACAGCTGAGGTCATAACCTGTATAGTGCATGTGATCTGTATGTTACCTTCACCATCAGTTATGTAAATATACAAGATTATGTTTTGTACATTGATGGTTTAATGTCCATAGAAATTACTCTTTTCAATCTGTTCATATGCTCTCAATGACAGGCAAATGTTAGCCTTGTTTGTTTTCAAGGATACACATGGTTTGTTTATTTCTTTCCAACTGTGCAAGGGGCAACCGTGCACGCACCAACATTTTTATGTGTGGCATACATTGGGATAAAAGTAGGTTAAATTTTAATATAATTTAAGCACTAGAACTTTGCTAAAGTTCACTTTACAAATATGTAATTAACATGATGCCGATATCTTGATATGATGTATGACAATATAGGTAATTTTCTATTATGCTTTTAATGTCAAAATTCAATCAAATATGTAAACAGTCCCTTTAAGTGATATAAGATTTCATACTAACTGTAATTTTGTGTACACTTTTTATTTGTTATTGTTGGTGGTGTGCAAAAAATTAAGGACTTAATTAAGGTCGCTTACATCAAAGCAAACTACCACGGAGTTTTTATTTTAAAAGCATTATTTCTTAAACTTCTTTATTGTATTTTAAAGATATTATTTAAGTTTAGTGCAGTGGTGCCTATGATTCAAATCAAATGTATGTACTTCATTCATCACAAGTAAAATCTTCAATGTGCACGTGGTGATGCCATGATGAAAACATGTGTACAATAAATGCTAGAGTTGAAATAAACACCATTTTCATTGTTCTCATCCTGTTATCAGATTGTAATGAATTTGGTATTTTCATTTTCAGGGTAAACCTCCCAATAATTGCAGGTGACTTTCGACAATTTTAATGCAATAATGCACAAACTGACAATAGTAAACTAGAGCACAATAGGGAGAAGTTATTGTTGAATGGGTATAACATACCGCTAATGCTCAGTTCTTGTCGTCGTCTGATTAAATTATACATATTTTAATTTCATGGAAATAATAAGAAAATAGAGAAAATTTGATATGTTTATTGACTCTTCAAACAAATTGTAATAATTTATAATATTTCCATGTAATAATTCATAGTGAGAGTCCCTTAACAACCACGAAGGCCTGTTTATTTTACATGAGGTTATGATCAATAAAATACGCCGATCGATCAGTAGAATTTTTTTTTTTTAGGTGTCCCAAGACTTATAGTACATGAAAAAATTGCTTTAACTTCGTGTCCCAACTTTTATAGGTCATAAAAAAATTACTTTTGAAAATAATTAAGGGTGTCCCAAGACTTATGGTGTCCCAAGACTTACCGTGATTACGGTAAGTGCAACAACCCAATTTGTCCGAAGTGGTTCAGTTACTGAACACTTTTGGAAACTGTTGGTGGAATGGATCCAAACTTATGACCCAAATTTTAGAATTACACGAAAAGACGTCTTTATAGGAAATAACAACTTTGATGATCTTATTAACTTCCTAATTTTGCTTGCAAAATATGTGATATACAGATCACGTTGTGCATCAAAAATTCCAAATCTATCATATTATAAAAATTGTGTTTTATCATACAAAACACTGGAAAAATATGTCGCCAAAGTGAATAACAGAAGTGACGAGTTTAAGAAAAAGTGGATCCTATTATCAACTTTTTGTACATGATTTTTTTTTTTTTTTTTTTTTTTTTTTAAGGCAATTTAAAACATCTTGGGGTTTGTATGCGAGTATGACTTTGTGTACAATAATTGTGAATGTAAGTGTCTGTGTGTGCATGTGTGTGTGTGTTGTGTAGGGAACACATGTAAAAGATAAGGACGCAAAATAATTTAAGATAATGCCCCATACACCAGGTCAGGTGGTGATGTAGGGGAATATGTAAAATCCTGACACCTTGTGTTCAATAAAAAAAAAAAAAAAAAAAAAAAATTTGTCCGAAGTAAAGTACATCAAACAGATGCATGTTGAAAAACAAATGTTATTACACATCACTGACTGTACTGAATGAGAATGTTGAAGCCATCTTTATTTAAGTTTGTGATCAGTGGCAACGTTTCTTTCAAGTCGGATTTTTACTCCATATATAAACTTCAAAACATGATTATTTCGGTAGGTTGAACAACAGCACCATTCAATCTCTAATGCAGTGTTGCACCCAGGATCCAAAGGTCCGCGGACACTGTGTCCCTCACCGTCCCGATTTGGGGGACACACAACATTTTAAAGGGACAAAGGAAATTTGTAGTACATAATGCACTCGAAGTGCTCAAAAAATGAGATATTCTTATTTGCTTCGAGAGTTTTGCCACCTTAACTTTCTCATATTTTCCTTGGACATTTACATGATTGCAATAAAGGTTTTATCATGTGATCAAGTAACTCATGAAAACATTAACATGTTTGAATATCTAGTTAACCTGAAATGAACTGCACCATTGAATTTTAATAATTTAAAAGTATTAAATCATTAATCAAATTACAAATTGTATATTTGCATAAATTAGTATCTTTTTCATTAATTCAGCCTGAGAATAAATTAAATCTTCACCTCCGTAGGTGTGACTTTAACCTCGAAAATACGTTACAATAGCTGCGGTCAAAGACTTTAGCAACTCAGCCGACTACCACAAACCTTAAATGTTTTCATTGCCAGATTTATTGTTTTGAAATGGATATTCATTGCCATCTTACAGGTTTTATCACTTTTAGCGACTTTGGCTATTGCTTGCACCAACAGAGACGTGGATGCACATTCATAAAGGAAAAGTGTAGGCTTATTTGTGAACACAAATGATACTTGCATTACCGTCAAACCAACTACTGAACTATTGAAAGCAGCAAAGACTGCATGTAATTGAAACTACATTCCGCTGTCCAAATGATTTTAAAGATAGTAACTTGGTGTTTGTTTGCATTTAATATCTGTGAGGTTGTGACCATGTTTGTGGTGATGTTATTTGACAATGCTAAGACTACCATTTTTTTTTTTTGGGGAAGTATATTACATGCTTCAGATAAAACAGATGGTATTTTCTTTTATTCAGATTTGAATTTCCAGTCATTTGCTATAGGCTGATTTGAAAAGATAGCTTATTCTCATTTAGATCACATCGCTTTTGGGGTGTCACACACACTTTTTGAGTCTCAGAAACCACCCCAACACTGTCTGGGAATATGGCAAGTATGTAACATTTAATTATGCTAAAATATTGTGATTCACAGTACATGTATTAATCTCACAAAATGCCAAATTAAACAATATGGGATTAAAAAGAAGTAAAGAAAAGTATGAGGTTTTTTCCCATTAAATTTAAAGAGATTTCTCACCAAGTTCACTGAAACTATAGGTGGGTTTGAAAAATTTTTAGTATATTTTTAAAAAATAGACTGGAGTTGTTATACCTTCCATGAAGTTTCCGAACAGCCCTCTCTGCATCTTCTGCATATTTGAACACCAAGAAGGCAAAACCTGGAGGATTCCTGCAAAAAATGTACTGCTTTTAATAACAGATAAATACTAAACTGTCAGGCATTTTACTTGCGCATGACTTCTTGTAATTTTTCCACACTTGTAAAATGCATGCAGAGCTATAAGAAAATATCACAATGAGAGAATAAACTCCCCAAAAATGTGAACTGCCAGACCACCAGAATTGTGCAGTGAAAAAATTACAACTGACCCAACTGCCGAGTGTGGCAGCTGTTAACTCATTAACCCCTAGCACCACGTTTACGCATCATGAGGTTGTACCCTACTTCCAAGCTCTGTAACATCAACATCATTTAAGATACACTAAAGTGGATGGATTTGCAGGAAAGTAGACAGATGTAGCTCTACAATGATACCAAATAATGTTGACTTTCTACTGGCATTAAAAAGTACAGCAAAAAAATGCATTTTTTTTAGACTCAATTTTTTTTAAGTTGAAAATTGCCAGTTTCAGAACCTGAGTTTGTGTCCGGATTTTAGACTTTTTGGCCTTAGATCTAAAGCAGACCGGTCTGAACTGCACACAGACAGATGAACCTTTTCAAAAAGTAGGATAAGTTTGAGATTTGGAGTAAAAAGAGGCCAGGACACAAAAATCGGGGGTCCAATATGAAGAAAAAAAAATGAAAAAAAAAAAGAAAAGAAAAAAAGAAGTCCAACTTTTACCCTTCTGCACATGTGAGAGCATAATAGCCAATCAAAAACAATGTTTCTGATACACCTAAGCATCTGGCTAAATGGGAAACTTTCTTAAGCAGATGTGTTTGGCTGCATTCAGAAGTAACCCCAAAAATGTGTTGCCTACCCCCATTTCATGCAAAAATGAAAAAAATCTCCCAGGGTTAATGAGTTGATCAACTATGGCATAATATAGATTCCACTGGATCACTGACTGATTAAATTGCCATCTAGGTGAATTGTTACATAATCTGGTGTACAGACAAAAACTTGCCTAACTGAGTAGAGCAAATAGATTGAAGTTACTATATAAAATGTACGGATTCAGCTCTTTATAATCTTAACATTTTTCATCAAATTTTGATGCAATTTTCACAATATACAGTGTACTTATGAATCTTGTGTCAATCACTGGGAACTTTTTCAAAACACAAAATACTGATTTTAAAGAAACATATACAACTGAGTAGGCAGAGCAGTCACCATTTTTCCAAGTAGTCTATTCAACCAGAGGTGTGATATGAGGCAAGGTTTAAACAAATGAGAATTTGGATGATTAGGAAAAGTCTGTAATATAAGACCTTATGAGGGCCATGCACATAACCAATAATTTATATCAACAGTTTTAGATAATGAAGGCTGTACTTGCTTTCACCTCTGAGGTGCTCTATGATATGACTGAATCAGAACTGAATCAAAATGTCCATTAAAAAAATTTAGTTAACAACCATATTTATCCAATGATGTGCCCATGCTCATTGATAAACCAACCCCAAATTTTCACAAAATTTGACAAATATTTACTGAGAATATGACCGTCTGCTAATAATGCATGGTGGTTACTAATAACATGCCTGACTCTGAAGCCAAATGTTACAGGTTCAATCCAAGACAGATCAGCCTGGGTTTGCTGATGTGTTATGTCTCTGGGCATCACACCTTGCTCCCATTACCTCTGCACTATATAGCCTTTTATGTGTTGATGTGCCACCAAACAAACAAAGAAATAAGCCTACCCAATACTTTTTGACATATTTATAAGGCTGGTCCCTGGCTTTATCATGAGAGAAATTCAGTAAACTTTGTCAATTTCCACTCTTTACCAAGATAAAGACAGCCATTATAAAATATTTTATATTTGTAAAAAACGTACCTCCAAACAGATCACTCTTAACAGTTCTGTATAATTATTAAATATCTGAATGATAAAGGGAATAATAGCTGGCAGAAATACATGTATACCTCTCCAGAATTCATTTTAGGCTGTGCCACTGTAACATTTACCTTATTTTTCATATTTGGCACAAGAAAGTTGCCACTTTGGCCCCCACAGGATGCATAAAAAATTCCCCAGAAATAAAGACCATTATAGTTGGTTTCAGATCAACTGAATCTAGTGTACCCCAAAGCTGTCTTACTGAATAGAGAGCACTCATTACCAAAAAAACAGAAGATAATTTCATACATTTTCTTGGCAGACAGAAATGTCTATCTGATTTGAATAATCTTGGACACCAACTGAGAGCACATGATCAATGAGCACAGATAGAAACTGTGAACAAGACACAATGAAATCTTCAGCAAAACCACTGCTGCATTTATATTAACAGAAAGTGTACAGGGAGTAAAAGAAAAATGTAGACTCAAGTCCTCAAACTAAATTTTTAGCAGGGAATGTTTCTCATTGAAATCATGGTATGGAAGGCCTTCAGCTGAGAAGGCTGAAGATGTGGTTGAATTTTCTTGAGTAAACAAAAACCAGGGAAGGATATTTGCAACCCCTATATTTTATAAATGACCCCCTTTCTGGCATGGTAGGGGCCCTCTGGCTACACTTTATCCATTTTTGGAATGAACCGTGCCACTCTCATACTAGAAACATTTTATATTCCTCATGACAAGTTACCATCAAATACAAAAGCAAACCAGATAACACAGACAAACAGTAACAAAAAGTAGTTTTTTCCAAAATTCATACCTGACATATTATAACAGTCAAATTGATAACTCTGAGAAATTAAATTGGTAGAAGAGATAGCATATCCCTCATATGCTTTGCTTACTGTATATACTCGTGTATAAGTCAATACCAACTGCAAACTGCATAGACCCAGATCTGCCATCACATAATGCGCTGGCAGATCTGGGTCTATGCAGTTTGTAAGGACTAATCAGTAGAACAAACAACACAGACCCTGATCTGCCGGCGCATTATGCGACAGCAGATCAGGGTCTATGATGTTTGCATTTAGATTATATGTGAGTATATACGGTAAGTAACGACTCCTACTGAAAGTACCCTATGGTCCAGAACTTTCAATTTATATACTGTAGCATCATTTATTTTCGTTGGGCTCAATTTTCGTGGTTTTGTAAAAAAAGACATTTTCGTGGGTACTTGAATTTGTGGTTTTGCCTGTAAAGTTTGCATATTACTAAGTGTTTAATTTCGTGGTTTAACCTCTACAAATACCCAAAATAAAGAATACAAAATAATAAAACTCTGCCGACGCAAATAGTGGTCACTTCAATTTTTATAACAATACTTTCACATGTATGAGCACAAATCAAAAACCTGACAAGTTCAATACTGACACCGTGTTTTTTGTCCAAGTGAATAACATCAATGGAAGCCGACGCAGCCAACAATACTAAAACAATACTACTGCCTCTATGATCACAAATAACACACCTGTCAAGGTCAATCACCTACACAGTGTTTTCGTCTGAGTGCTCAACATCAAAGGAAGCCGACGCAGACTACAACACTAAGTCAATCGGTTATTAAAGTAACCTGTATGATCTCTAACTTAAAACAGTATCCATAACGAGAACAAAACACATGACTGGCTGCCCTTTGCTCAATGCAATCAGCAGACAGTGGCAATATTTGATGTGTCTAGAGCCCGTCAATGTGAGAAGATGCTAACTAAATTGAAAGACAGTGGAATCACGCGTTTGTTTGTGCCTGCCTCGTATACAGACCAACTCAACCACTAGACTTGAAAATAAATAAAGAGTACAAAGATTAATTAAAATCACACTTCCACAACTGGTATGCTAAACAGGTCATGGAGGCCATCATGAAGAAAAGGAAGATGCTACTGGTGATGTGACGATCATTGATTACAACCTCATTAATCAAACTAATTCAGGCTGAATGGATAATTGCAGCACATGTGACAATGAGTGAAAGATGTGACCTAATTATCAGTGGTTTGGAGAAAGCTGGACTTGTTTAATTCTGCAATTTGGGGATTATTTATCTGACAAGCATTTGTGTGTACATTGAGACTTGATTGACACGATGTTGATACATTGGATTGGTCTAAAAATCAGTGAAGTGTGAGCTTTAATACTCTGCTGTAATTAGTGTATATACGTAGTGTTTCATTAATAATAGTGCTTCAAGCAATAGTTCTAGTATTTTACAGGCTTGTTGTTCTTTTGGATTAAAAATGCATGGATAAAATGAAATGTGGTTTCAGGAGGATTTAAATTGTGTACATTGAGACTTGATTGACAAGATGTTGATACAGTGGCTTTGTTCGAAAATCAGTGAAGTGTGAGCTTTAATACTCTGCTGTAATTAGTGTATATACATAGTGTTTCATTAATAATAGTGCTTCAAGCAATAGTTCTAGTATTTTACAGGCTTATTGTTCTTTTGGATTAAAAATGCATGGATAAAATGAAATGTGGTTTCAGGAGGATTTAAATTGTTTAAAAACAGTTGTACTCGAGCGAAGGATCGATTTGAACAAGTATTTAATTTAATTTTCATATACTATTATTTTTTATTATTCTTTCTTTCATTTTCAACATTACTAGTGTTTGAATACCTTATGGTTTTTCTTGTTTCTCTCTATCCTTACCTATCTCGCATATCGATTTAAGGCATTGAGTGGAAATTACAGCTATCGGATATCTTATCGACACGTGTGGATTGAAACAATATAAAATGCTTTATAATTCTTTTTTCAAAGGTTTCAAATAAAAGAAACACATGTAAAAGCTAATATTTTATTTCCAAATCACAGTATTGATGTTGATGTATGAAATACTAGTAGGTTCCTTAATCTCTAGGAACGACACACAGTAAGAAAATGAGCGGGGTGTGTGTGTGTGTGTGTGTGTGCCACCATCATCCTACGTGGCTAATTTTTCGTTGGGTATTTAAATTCGTGGTTCGGGGCAACAACGAAAACCACGAAAATTGATGATACTACAGTACTACTTTTGTCTTATTCACACTTTATTTCCATTGTAACATACAAAATAATTGTCATGAGGTTTAACATCTTTGCAAAGCAAAATATTCACTATACTGTACTAACGGGGGGGGGGGACAGGGTGGTTGCCCCAGGCACCAGAGGTCTTGGGGCGCCAAAGCAGCTGATAAAAATTTGGGCTTCATATTCTGGCCCTTTGGACCATCTATGTCGCCCCGGGTACCATTTGCCCTTAGTACGCCACTGAATATTCACCAATGTTGTCATCAATGAAGCAGTTCAAAAGCTCCTTACAATTATTTCCTATTCTGGCTACTCAGTCATGGCCAGATCTTGAGAATCAAAGAGCATTACAAAAGGTAAGCAAAGATGTATGTGATGCTATATTCCAGACATGAATAAAGAAAAAAGGTGCAAAAGTTTTTCAAGAAGTTTCAGTTTGAGAAACAATAATCCTAATTTTGCAATCCAAGATTAAATCCCTCAACCTCTCGAAGACATTACTCAAGGGCAACAATGCAAAAGGTAAATACCAAATAAAACTACTTCCATGCCTCGCCATATCAAATCTGCTCACATTTTATTACACACACACACACACATCATCTCTAGGCTCGGACCCCCCTCCCCCCCACAAACACACCATCTCTAGGCCGGGACCCTGGGGTCATAGCCCCAAATCCACAACATATATTATGTGTCTTCCTATGAATGCATGTATGAAGATTTGGTTTAAAAAAATATTTAAAATGTCAGTGCAATTGCAAATTTTGTACATATGAGCTTTGACCCCATCCCAGGGACTCCATGAAATGGTCCAAAAATCATACACCTCTCAATGATGGTTATCACATGGCTAACCTGCAGTATGTACCAAGTTTGGTGAATTTCTACCCTGTGGTTTAAGAGGAGATAGAGTTATGGACACATGGAGGGTTACCCAATATTCCCCACTCCACTAAATCTGGGGATAAAAATCAGGTCATTCCAAAAGGTAACAACAACTTGGATTCATTGGAGATCAAATACATGTAGCTGTAAAATTCATTAAAAAAACTTCCTTGTGTTGTAGCATCCACTAAGACTTCATTGTGAAAACACTGACATCCAGACTTAAAAGAATAAACAAACACAACAGCAAAGGAAATCCAATGAACCCTGGAAAGAACAAGGTATCTAAAAAAGAAAAGTTATTATATAATGATAAAATGATTGCTGTACTGTACATTGTTTGACAAAACCTACATTTTCAAATCATTTAACACTGAAGTACTTCATAATGTTCTTTTTTCCCATTTGTAAAGTCTTCTTGAATAAACACCTTTTTATATCAACTTTATATCAATGAAACAAGGCATAGTGTTATATTTACTTGTTAGCAAACAATAACAGTTCAGCTGTACCAAGTTCTGAGATGACATATGCTTGTTTTGCAGAAAAGCAAAGTGTCGCTTTATTACCCATGCACAAAAGCTTGTCTGTCTGGAAAACTCATTCCAGCTCTATACATGTATATGCTTGAAAAATTTATTTTGTCTATAGAAAATGGCTTAATTTGCAGCATTTAGGTTAAATTTCAACACACTTTTTCTCAGAACTTTCTTATGATATCATTCTGCTTATACACTTGAAATTCTCAGCCCTACAAGATTTACACATATTAACCCAATCTGATAAAAGGTAATTCAAATACGAAACTATTGTGAACATACTGTATTTATCCAGTGAAAAACCCATGATGATGATGCTTGATGATAAAAACATACTGGCAAACATTTACTTAGGATATTTGTGTCTAATAATATGCCCACTCCCTACTTTTTGAGAAATGTATTACAAAATGCTGTATTCTCTTCACTCCCAGTCTTTCCAATCTATAACAAGGGTCCATCAAAGGGACTGATGCTCTATTGTCCAAGAAGAATTTCCAAGAATTAAAGATAAAACTATTTCTTCTTTCTAACCGCAATGTTGAAACCATCTATGGTATTCTTGAGCGATAGGATTTTCAAAACAGTTACTGTGGCAGCCATTTTTGAAGATGATCAGCACTGTTTTTATTTAAGACAAACTTTACACCATTTACAAACTTTTAGTGAAAACCCCATGCCAATATGACCAGCCATTCAGCAGAATTTGTGACAAGGTTTTCAATATGTTCATTGTAGCAGCCATAATGGATGTCTGCAGTTCACCGTTTTCATTTAGGACCAAGTAGATACCATAATGTCGATATGACTTTCCATTTAGGAGTAACGACAAGATTTTTAAGATGGCTGCCATGGTGGCCATATTTTTGAGGTCATATCTGCACCATTTTCATTTATGGACCAACCAGATACATATATCATAATTAGTCTTCTGTTGGAAACCCCAAGTTGATATGACTTTCCATTTAGAAGAAGTAGCAATAACAAGATTTTCAAGATGGCTGCCATGATGACCATAAGGGATGTCACATCAGGACCATTTTCATTTAGCACCAACTAGACATCATAAGAAGTCTTCTGGTTAAAACCTAACGTCAATATGACTTTCAATTCATTTATTTTCATGGGTATAAATTTTCGTGGTTTTCTGAGAAATTAAATTTTTGTTGGTACATGTACTGAAATTTGTGGACTGAGGAAGTGGTTCACAGAAGGGGCATTGTTCAATGTGTCTTTAAATTCATGGTTTGCAGCATTACCACAAAATCCATGAAAATTGATACCTAATAAAAAACGGTGAAGTCACAATATGTAAATAAAAATGTGTCATTCAAAGCATCTGGCATCTTTCTAATCCAAAAATTTACTTATTTGAACAAAACTTGTGAGCAGTTTGTCACTCTATTAACACTGATCTGTACATTTTCATAGGTTATCATTGAAAAAAAAAAAAAAAAAAAGCAAGAGTCCATTGAAAAAACTGATGCTCGACTGGCTGAAACGAATTTCCATGATTTCAAGATAAGACCATTTCTTCATTTTAACTCCATGTTGAAACCATCTCTGATATTCTTGAGCTATACAATTTTCAAATTAGTCACTGTTGCCCCCATACTAAACACCATTAGAAGACTTTTGGTGAAAAAACCATGTCATTATGACCATCCATTCAAAAGGGGTAGCAATAACCAAGATTTTCAAGATTGGCCAAAGCTTTACTTAAAAGCAAGGACTCATGCTCATTATTAGAAATATATCACAAGTATGCTGTGACTGCTTGACTGAATTCACACACAACGTATGACATTACTCTGTAACTGAATGTTTATACATGGTCTTGGCAATCTTTTGACCATGAAAAACAAGCCTGTTGCAGTTTTAGTTCTCTGTGGACCACTACTGGCTAAGGTTGCTACTATCACCAGCTGACACCATACTAGACTCAATATTGCCAGACAAATTGATTTAATAAAGTGATATGTAAAGCTGTGAAAACTAATAATGTTAAATGATCAATCAACTCAAGCCTGACTTCTCATCTTACATATGTACTTATCAATTACAATGTAAATTATTCTGGGACTTAGGATTCGTCAGAATCCAAAAATGTGAATCAATCCCATACATAGCTAATTTCCAATATAAAGAACTGACACCTAAATAAATTGTGCAACTTGATCTAATATAACACTGTGTGTCCCAACATAACTGTCCAAAACCCAACTTACAGCGACCCAGAAAATTAAAACCCTTCTATCACATGATCAAAATGTCCAAGCCATTTTTGTCCAAAACCCAACTCCCAATGACCCAGAAAATTAAAACCCTACTATCACATGACCAAAATATCCAAGCCATTTTTGTCCAAAACCCAACTCCCAATGACCCAGAAAATTAAAACCCTACTATCACATGACCAAAATATCCAAGCCATTTTTGTCCAAAACCCAACTCCCAATGACCCAGAAAATTAAAACCCTACTATCACATGACCAAAATGTCCAAGCCATTTGAACATGTATGAATTAAGTCATCTATTCTTCTTTCATTCTTACTTTCTATATGTATTAATTTGAAACTGAACGTGATAAATTCTTGTAAAATGAGCAACAGTCCCTCACCATAATCAATGAAGTCTACTGCATATTTAATTCTTCTGTTGTAACAGTGATGTATTAAACCATTCCTTACAAGGAAGTGATCTTGACATGCAGTTGTATCTCAGGACCAAAAGTGGGTTCCAAAAGTTGTTACAACTTGATTTATTACTAATCACTTTTGTATTACAGAATCAAAGCACAGTCATCTGGAGATGGGATAGTCAACTCAGCTGAATTGAGCTGTTTCCCCTTGCTGTTCTTTGTACAAAATAAATCTGGTATGATTAAATGGCAGTATTTTCAATTGCCTTGTTACATGTATATAGTGTTTGTTCAACCCAGATACTCATGAGTGGATCACTCTTTGATTTCAATCCATCAAGTCAATGCAATTTAATTATTCAAGGGTACTTTATGGTCATTAGTGTTGGTTTCCTTCATGAACTGATTAAATGACAATAATGATTCTTTACTTTTTAATTGAGCATACAGAGGATAAACTTCCATGATCAATATTCCATTTGAAGTGAAGTGATTATGCTAATTAAAGAGCTGTCTGTGTTTATATTTATATGTAAACAACAAAATCTATGTTACGACCACTTAAGAAGTAGTTGTGAAGTGAGGTGATATTTACTATGTGGATAAAATGAATTTACTAAATTATTTTTGCATGGAATGTAATAAAGAGGATTCGGAGTGAAAGTGAGAGATTAAACATAAGGCTGCCATGGAGTATGAGGTAGCTATTCTCCAAAGAGATATAAGCCAGACTCTGTGGCAGCAAAACATGTCATATATGACACAAGTAAGAGACAGAGAAATTTTCAGCCACATTGCATTGATAATTATCCACGGCTTGAATTCATCGACTGTGAAGGAAAGATGTTTTGCAGTTATTGCAAACAATATCCCATACTGGCACTGGTTTTAAATTCTACCCCTGTATTTGTCCATGGAACTGACAAATTCAGGACTGAACCAATCAAGTCTCATGATAGTTTTGGACCTCAACAGGTCTGTGCAACACAGTATATGCATGACACCAGTGACCAAGTGCTGAAAGTCCCTTAAGTTGTAGTCAAAGACACTCGACTAGGGAAAGTCAATTTAAAAACTAAATGAGAATGAATTGAAACAAATGAGAGCTTTCTTTAACACAGCCTACACCCTAGCCCATTATGAAAAACCATTTTCTGATATGGAAATGCTGTATGAACTCCTGGAGAAGAACTATGTTGACCTTGGTGTTAATTGGAAGAACAGACTCAGGCCATGTGACCTTTTTTCTGTCAATTGATCAAGTCTTGAGAGAAGAAGTTAGGAAAAGTCTGAATTCCAGTAAATTCCTTTCTATCCTAGCTGACAGAAGAAAGAGTGTATATACGATACGGTGACAATGGAAAACTAAAAATTAAGCCTTTTGAAGAAATAAATAATTTGTATATTATTTCTTTTGTTCTTTCTATGGGTTAAAGTGCATACATTTCATCAAATCTAGGTAAGTGATTTAAATTTTGGGAGCAGTGAAAAGGTATGTGGTGCAGGTGAATTTCTGAAACTACTTGTCTTGGACAAGTAAATGACGGAATTTTTTTTATCAGCTCTGACTAATCATACAAAGAGATTAGAGCCAGTCTGGAAATGGGATGTAAAATAGAAGGTATCTGGGTTTGGGAGGCCATGATTGGTTGATAATGCGATATACAAATAAAGTAACAACATCTTGTCAAAGCTGGTCCTATCATTAAATGAAATGAGATAGAGAAAAGGTTCTACTGATGCACCATCATTTTTTTTTTTTTACTACCTTGGTTTAGGTACATGTACCTTAATAATGAAAGCAGCATTTGATTCCAAAGTTACCGTATATACTCGCATATAATCTAATACCAACTGCAAACTGCATAGACCCAGATCTGCCATCTCATAATGCACCAGCAGATCTGGGTCTATGCAGTTTGTAAGGGCTCATCAGTAGAATAAACAACACAGACCCTGATCTGCCGGTGCATAATGTGCCAGCAGATCGGGGTCTATGTTGTTTGGATTTGGACCCAGCTTATATGCGAGTATATACAGTAGGTGCATACATGGTAATACATGTATTTGTACATGTTACAAGCACATGTAGTTTTAGAAAGTGACATGGCTCATGTGGTTTTCTCAACAAAAAAGTATACCTCAAGGATGGTTCTATGCTGTGCCATATAGGTTTGGTCATGAGCTCTTAGAAATTGAAAGTTATTGAATTTTCAATATTATAGTTATCCATGGGTTCACTATAGTAATTGAATCAGTACTGTGTGCCCTTCAAATGAACAGTATGGTTAAACAACTCCTACAATTCAATTCAGTTAAGTCAACTATCCAATCCCCAAAAGCGTGTAATCAAAGTACACAAACAAAGTATTAAGAAAAGAAGAGAAATTCATATTCTTCTTGAATTAATAAATCAATATTAAAAGCAGCAATTTTAATGTCTATTCTACATTAAAATTTCTGCTTTTAATATAGATTATTAATTCAAGAAGGATATGAATTTTTCTTCTTTTCTTAATATTTTTTCCACTAAAGGCCTTTGAAATTTTTTAAATTGCAAGATACTCTCATCCATCCTCTATGAAATAAGACTCTTCTTTTACTGTAGTTTTATGTTGTTTGTTCAGGAATAAAAATCATTAAACTTTTTCCACCAATCACTCATTAATATGACCATACAAATTAATTTTTTTTAGCCCTGCACACCCATAAATCTGCAGCAATGAGAGATAGGTGTGTTCTTTCAAATACCATGAGTTTGTTGCTGTTACATTAACATATACCTATATTGGAAAAGACTACAGCATTTGAACACAATGTGAATGACTGTTCAATACCTACCAGTTTTTCAATTTTAAGAAAATGCCAGGTATTTTGCATTCAGTTTAGCATGTGCATCAATAAAATTGTCCATGGTTTGGTCCTTAAGCATTATATTAGCATATAAATATTTGCATCAAAGTTTTAATGTTAAAAGTTATTTTGAGTTGAAAACTAAAATTCACAAGAATGCATTTCCATGAGATGACAAATGACAAGATTACTAATTAACTCTAATTAATTACAAAGCAATCTTGAGATTCAACCTCAATATTACTTTTTAGTTAACCAATTTCACACTAATTTTTACCAATTAACATTGAGTATAATTCTTAATGCTACTTTGTAATTACTCATAATCAATGTTATGGTGTACCATTAGTTCCATCACTGGAGCCTTTATGCCAAGAAAATAAAAATATTTGAAAACAACATCCTTTATGTAATTTTAAATGTAATTTTTATTGTTTCAAAAATACATATAACTTATATTAATGGACTCAACTGTCAGGGGCACAAAATATTATATATGTGGTATTTATGTGAAAAATATGAATGCCACAGCAGCTGCAACAACTTTATCTGTTACTGCTGTAGGCCTCTCTCTGTCTCTCATGATGGCAAAGGAATGTTAATGCTGAAGGCCTCTCTCTATCGCTCATGATGGTAAAGTAATATTAATGCTGTAGGCCTCTCTCTATCTCTCATGATGGCAAAGTAATAATAATGCTGTAGGCCTTTCTCTATCTCATGATGGCAAAGTAATATTAATGCTGTAGGCCTCTCTCTATCTCTCATGATGGCAAAGTAATGTTAATGCTGAAGGCCTCTCTCTATCTCTCATGATGGCAAAGTAATATTAATGCTGTAGGCCTCTCTCTATCTCTCATGATGGCAAAGTAATATTAATGCTGTAGGCCTCTCTCTATCTCTCATGATGGCAAAGTAATGTTAATGCTGTAGGCCTCTCTCTATTTCTCATGATGGCAAAGTAATAATAGACAGGCTGCAACAGAGGCATGGATTCTCAAGGACTACAATCAGTACTATAGGTAATCATTAAACATATAGTGCAGTCATTATCATTCTGCACACTACTGTAACTAAGAGAGATAACAGCTTTGCATATAGCTGTATAAATAGGTCATTTTCAGGTCATTAACTGCTAACAGCTTTGCATATAGCTGTATCAATAGGTCATTTTCAGGTCATTAACTGCTAACAGCTTTGCATATAGCTGTATAAATATGTCATTTTCAGGTCATTAACTGTGCTTAATGGTACTGTAAAACACAAAATGTTAGAAAACATAAATTACAGCCAATTAACAAAAGCACTCAATTTTGCTAAAAATTTATGCATATTAAAATTCTGGGATGAAAGATGATACTTTATATTAATATTATACATAATACAACAATGACTACAATCTAGAAGAAAGCAACTCGACTAACGCCAATTTTCAATCTGCATTTGAAAATATAGCAATACCAAAAGACATGTATGTTTTAATATAGTCTTTAGGATGCAGTTGCATGTGTGACTGTTTTATCATTAATAACATTGCAAAAAGCATTTTTCTGCCCACCAGTAATTCAATAAAATTTCATGCTGTTAACATGCCACAAGTAAAGATTCACTGAAATTACACCAAATATTGTGACTTACATTAATGTACAGTAAGGTCTTGTTAATATGAACTTTGTTTAGCTATCACTTAACGTACTTTTCATTAGGGGTGTAACAATTAATTGATATATCAATGTATCGATAATTTTTCCACATTGATATCCATATAAATACAAGAGGTGAAGAATCAATACAAAATGATACTTACCCTATACAATTCACTTTAATCTTCAGCAGCCATGAATAATTATTAGTTGTTTGCCTTTTTATTCTTTAAAATTGAGAATTCATCTGAGATAGCCGTAACAGGCATATGCACTCATTTCTGTCAGTAAAAAATAAAAACTATTGAAAACACCTACTATCCTTTTACAAATTAACACAAGGTGACTAACTCGCGTGGTTCAAAATCTCCCGCCCCTGCCAATTCAATGCTTATTTTATCCCGTCAACATGTTCAGCCACTGATAACATATATCAACATAAAGAAGATATTCCAGATTTGTTCTCCATACATGTATATGATCTAAGTCCGGGGTGTCAAACTCAATTGCTATGGCGGGCCAGATTTTATATAAATAATAATAAATAATAATAATAAATAATGAGTCTGGCGGGCCGTATGTTTGACACACCTGATCAAAGTACTTTGCTGATCATTTATTAACCACTTCTACTTGATGTTTATCTCTTGCATCGTATCTTGTCTACTTAGATTGAATTTGAAGAATATATCCGATGTGTCATGCAGTGAAATATGTTGCATTCAATTCTGATTGGTGGTAATTGTTTGTTAAAGTCTAGGGTAAAACAATAATCACCAATCAGAACTAACTGTAGCTTGTTCACTGCTCGACACACAAGATGTATTGGCATTCAAACTCAATCCAAACAGATATATAGTCAAAGCAAAATATAAACTTCGCTCAAAAGTGGCTTTTAAATGATCTGTAAAGTACTCAAATTGTACGTGGGGAACAAGTTTGGAATGTCTCCTTTTACACTGATGTATGTAATCAGCGACTGAACGTGCTGACTGGATTAAAAAAGAACAAATTAGCACAGAATCTGCAAGGGGGCAGATTACAAACCGCACGAGTTACAAGTTAAAGTCACCTTGTTTGTAGAAGGGGAGTGGGTGTTGTCAATAATTTCATTTTTCACAGACAGAAACAAGTGCCTGTGGCTGTGGCAGTTGTTTTGCATCTGCTGGAAGTACAATGTGAATGATTTGGTTGTTAGTTATCTCCACTCCCACATTTGGACTTGTTCTAGATAAGATTTTCATTTGCACAAGGAATTTGCACTATTTTGTCTGTTTTGAAGATAACACCATAATGATTTCCAACTTTAAGCAAAGACATGAAATTGGTAATAAGATGTTTTTAAAGCATTCATGCAATACAAAACAAATGGTGTAGTGACCAAGATGAGTCCTGCATCTGATCAAAAGTTGAATTAAAGTCACTGACAACTAACAGATACCGGTAGTCTGTTTGAAGTATGTTTTGTTATCTTGTCAAGAATGTGAATAGTATATTAACAGATGATAAGACTATGTCTGTCTGTAATTCGCATACTGGAAATATAACCAACATGTCAACACATATTAAATGGCACCACCCTATCACTGACAGACCTTCTAAAAATGAAAAGACTATTAAGTTGATATGTGTATCGATAATGTATTATATCGTAGGCTGTGTATCATGAATCGTATCGATATGCGGCAGAGGTGTATCATTTCACCCCTACTTTTCATGAACAAATGTATTAATGTACAGTAACTCCCTGACATACATGTATAGGGAAACTTCCTAACTGAGACTCAAATATTTGGACATAAAGATTAGAAAACCTAACAATCTCCATTAAGTTAATCAAGAATTTGCTTACATTTTATACAAATTTTGGTAAAACCTCCATAAATGAAGAAAAAAATATTGTCTTGTGTAGGCGGTTCCATAAATAATCATAGAGTGGAACAAGAATTTCTATAAAATAATTTTAAAAAACTGTTAATCTCACAGTCAGTTTAATCCAATATTTTGACACCAATATTTTGTGTTTGATAACAAGACTAAACACATTTTTATTCACAAGTTTTCTTAAAAAAGTGACAGGAGACTATGATACCATCCATCTGTCACCCATCTATCTGTTGGGAGCCACGGTAGCTCAGTTGGTAGAGCATCTGACTCATAATCCAAAGACTTGCGGGATCAACACCCACCCAGGTCAGCGCAGGTCGGCTGCCCCAGTGTGTCCTTGGGAAAGGCACTTAGCTCCCATTTCCTCAACATGCTAGAGCTAATACTGTGTTAAAAGTAACATTAAAACCTATTTTTTAAAAATACATGTATTTGTTACAATATCTCCTTTTAAACCATTCTGTGGAAATTCTCAAAGAGTTATAGTCATGTTGCCCATGGTAACCATCCTGCAAGAAGGGTGCCATCCTTGGCCCCTATCATTGGCATCCTAGGAGGGGGTCAAAGGTCAGATTTACAAAAAAATTCAATTACAATGTCATTTACAAATATTTTTTACCAAACTTTATATATGCAGTTAGAGCAGGAAGATGAATCATACAGGTGATGGGTATTGCACTATAACCCCCTGGGTCACTGTCTGTGGATGGGGATGAGAAGGTTGCTGTCTATAGTGTGAGAATTTGTGATAGTAGTGTGCCATTGTATTTACTCTGTTTTTTCATTTGGTTGGTTGGTTGATTTTGTATTTTGTTTTGTTAAGATTACTATTTGGGTCATTTTCCATTCACTATTAAATCTGGCACTAGAGTGGACAGAAATTGGATCACTCATAATACACCACCCAGGACAAGCCTATTCACATGGCTACCCAGTCATTGCTAAATTACACAGATCATCCAGAATGTAATAGTCCTGAACAGATCCTCTATCATGCTGGCAGTTCCATTCACTGTCCAGACTCTAACTTAAGCTGATACAAAGTGTATGACAGTCATCATCAATCATGTCTAAGCGGTATTAATAGATGCAGGCAATCAATTATTGTTGAGTGATTTACAGTCAAACCTGGAAAATGAGGAAAATATCCTCTTAAGACAGGTGGTTGCCTAATAGAGGTCACCTCTAAGGCAGGTTTGATTGTATTACATAACAGGTACTTGCCAGAAATATGTTTTAATAGAAAGCCACTCTGAATTCCAAATACTGTGTATGGGGATAAAATGACCACTGCACAAAGGATCTACTTTTGCCTAAACTGACAAGCTGGGGTATACCTGTTTCAAACCAACAGCAGTGTGAACAACCTAGACTTGTAAAACATACCATACCAATGCATCCTGGATATGCTACCGGTAGTTAGTGTTGTACCCCATGTTCTAAAGTTATGCATGCTGCTGACCCTCAAAAAGTAGCACTTTACTCATTTTCCTTAAACTGAATTTTGTGGAAGATAACAGCTCTAGTTGGCAAGACAGGTCAGTAGAATAAAAATAAAGAATTCTCAAATTCAAAAAGTGAGAAAGTAGAAGTGAATATTTAAATTAAACCAAACAAGAATAATAATTATAATCAATAAGATCTACCATAGCGATGTTTTATTAATTAGCCTTCAATGTAATAATTGTACACCCATTAATGGACTCCATCTTGCCTCACAGGGAAGTCCAGTTTACCAAACAGGACCCCCAATTTCTAGTGTCTGGGTGTCCAGGATTCTTAGTATCAAATTTATACAGACAGTGATGACATAAATAATTGTTTTTCATTTTACACTGATATATGCTTGAGCAATATGCATGATGTATGCTTGAGCAATATGCATGATGTATGCTTGAGCAATATGCATGATATATGCTTGAGCAATATGCATGATGTATGCTTGAGCAATATGCATGATGTATGCTTGAGCAATATGAATGATGTATGCTTGAGCAATATGCATGATATATGCTTGAGCAATATGTATGATGTATGCTTGAGCAATATGCATGATGTATGCTTGAGCAATATGTATGATGTATGCTTGAGCAATATGCATGATGTATGCTTGAGCAATATGCATGATGTATGCTTGAGCAATATGCATGATGTATGCTTGAGCAATATGCATGATGTATGCTTGAGCAATATGAATGATGTATGCTTGAGCAATATGCATGATATATGCTTGAGCAATATGTATGATGTATGCTTGAGCAATATGCATGATGTATGCTTGAGCAATATGTATGATGTATGCTTGAGCAATATGCATGATATATGCTTGAGCAATATGTATGATGTATGCTTGAGCAATATGCATGATATATGCTTGAGCAATATGTATGATGTATGCTTGAGCAATGTGCATGATGTATGCTTGAGCAATATGAATGATGTATGCTTGAGCAATATGCATGATATATGCTTGAGCAATATGTATGATGTATGCTTGAGCAATATGCATGATGTATGCTTGAGCAATATGCATGATGTATGCTTGAGCAATATGCATGATGTATTCTTGAGCAATATGTATGATGATTCCAAAAATGATGATAATTACTAAACCTCCCTTTAAAGTTTCAAGAGATGGAAACACACATTTAATTATACTGTACCTGGATAATTACTGAAACCTTCCATGCCACTTTTCCAGCTTTAACCTAAAAGATGCAAGTGCCACTATAAGGTACTTTACTCAAATTGCCTTGGCACTAAATAACCTATTTGTGTTGATGTGCTGTAAAACACCAAACCAAACCGGTTTTAACATGACTGATTATGAAATTGTTACTACAACCGACTTCCTATAGTTGTCCAAACATAATCTGCTCCCAATATCACAATGAAAATATTAATGATTTATTGATGTGTATTACTGAATCAATCTGGACACATGTTTTCACAACACTCATACAAATGAGAACATATAATTTAATATGATCATCAAAGCAAAATCAAGTACACAATATGAATAAATGGGTCACAGTCACAGAATAAAAAAAAAAACAATGATCATTCTGTAGATACCATAGGAGCCCTTCCCTATTCCTGAATTTATGTAATTTTTCCCCAAACTACACAAATTTATACCAACAAAAATAAATAAATTCACTGTATTAAATCAAATCAAACATACAAGAGTTCTGGCACTTGAACACGTACTCAAACACACAGCTGAGTCAAGTACACAAAAGTCACGGCTTTATCTCAGAAACTTAAAATTAACAAATTATTGTAGATGGTAAGGAATTAATTATTTAAAATTGTAGATCTGTATAAAATCAAATTTTAGCTTAATGATATGAATTAAAATATTTCCTCCAACCTGATCCTTATGCTCACTTGTCATGCTACAACAATGGCTAAGTGGTTAGCATGCCAGACTAGTGACTGAAAGGTCTGAATTTGAATCCAACCATCAGATCAACCCGACTCGGCTACTATGGTGCGTCCTTGAGCAAGACAATTTACTACAATTTGCTTGGCACACAATAACCTGTTTATGTTGCTCTGCCATAAAACACCAAACCAAGCCAATGATCTCCAAATTTTGGATCATAAAACCTTAAAGAGGCTTATTAAAAGATCCTTTGATATAATAAGTACAAGAAATAAACACTTTCATGTTCAATTCCAACAGATATTTAACTTTACGAGATGTTTGCACATTTTGTGTTAGTTCAGTTCACACAGGATGCACTACAGTTGTATCAATTTTTTCCTTAGTGTGATATCTACCACTGAGGTAAGAAATAATTTGAATATTGCACACTTCAGGCACAGCCCTTTGAAATTTTATCAATAGAGTATGGAAACAATAAAATAATTGAAAAACACAAAGAAAAGGAAAAACTCTGTATACAGACATTTCTTTGCATGTTTTTTTTTTTTTTTCTTTTCTAAAATACTCTGTTATTATAGCCTACTGATAAAATTTCAATTGTCTGTGATTAGGGACTTGGATTACTGACGCAAGAAAGTAACAGGATAAACACTTCAAATTTGTATCTCATCAACAAACAACTGAATAGTATTGATGGTTATTGATGGTTGCTGAACATTACTTAACAAATGAACCCATGGATATGCTATCAACCTATACAAGTATTATCAACAAAACTGCTCTAGTGCGACCACCTCCACATACTTAACTGTGACTTGATCTTTTTGCATGCTCCACATGAGTGTGTTTGAATAATACAACAATAAGAAATGTGCACCTGGATTTCATATACAAGAATAAAAAATATGTTTTGCATCATATAATTGGATAAAGCCAAAGCAAGTGCAGGTCTGTATGGGGCTGTATTAATCAACAGACTTTATTATGGGCAAAGATATGTTGTTGGTTTTTATGGGGTTGGAATCAAATATATCACGGTACAGTATTTTTGATTGGTTTTTGTCTATTTACAACAAGATTTTATGAGTTTTCCATAGAGATATCATAACTGGATAGAAAGGAGATTATGTTGGTAATAGTTTCGGCATTTCATATTTTATGACAGTTACAGAAATTATTCAAACAAGGCCAAGAAAACATAGAAGATACGTCTTTAAAGTTTCTATTTTTATTATCTATGAAAGAATAAAATATTTTTATGAAAAGATTATATGAAGGAAAAATAACAGTAAGGCTACAGAAAGTAAACTGCAATGTGCAATGATTTTATATGAAAAGTAATACAGTTATTATACAAATTTTCAAGCTATGTGTTTTTCATGGGGTAATCAAGTTTTTTTGGTGCATTTGCTCTCTAAAAAATCAAGTCCAACTGCAAACAACATAGATCTTGATCTGCCATTGCATAATGCACTGGCAGATCAGGTCTATGTTGTTTGTTCTACTAACTGCATATACCCAGATCTGATGACACATGATGTGATGCCAGATCTGGGTCTTTGCAGTTTGCAGCTGGACTCGACTTATAAGCGAGTATATATGGTAAGTATCAAACTAAATAAATCATTAATGAAAATAACTACAGGTGAAAAGTGACTAGAATTACACTGTGATATTCTAATCCCAGGTGAAAATAAAGGCAAAATCTCAAAACCTATTTAAACTTGTAAGAGAGTGATCCCAATTATTATTTTTTTTTGTCTATATTCTGTTTTATTTTTTTTCCCATTAGATTTCAGTAACAGCTTTGGGATTCATAATCTGAAGGTTATTTGTTATGAAGCAAATATTTTGGGGTCAAATGAAGAAAGTTTGAATAGAGAAAAACACTTGGATTACTGTTTTACAACTCAAAATAAATTTTGATCATTGTTAAATCTTGTATTCTCATTTCCTATTGAAACAGCATATTTCATACTTTGGAAGGTTACATTCCACTGTGCTGTTGTGACAAGCTTCAGTACTTGCATTGAATTTACTTATTATGTTTTTCTTTTTTACGTAAAAATATCCTCACAGAAATATTGGAGGAAACTAAAAATTCCACACAAAACCTTGGCCATCCCATAACAAAATCATCTCCTGCTCACACAACAACTTAAGCTCACTGAAAAAAACCCACAATAAAACCATAGCTTAACAGAATTAAATGCTATATACTATAACAATAAATAATGCTTACTATTGAATGAAACATTTTTGTTTTACATTAAGCATAAAAAGATTGAAATTTTAGTATTTCTAAACAAACAGTTTACTTTATTCTTTGTATACAGTACATCATTGTAATTAATAACATCAATATGAATTAAAGTGTAATCAATATGCCAAGCCAGTGTTTGTATTCTTTTAAAGTTTAGTCAGAAAAGAATTATTCTGCGATGAACCATACAAAGAAGTATAAGACTATATTATAAGTTTTTTAATAAGGTTTATGTCACTCAGAATCAGGAAGATTTTAAGTCTAAAGGCACAGCATGTCAATGACATTATAATGATATATTTTAAACTTAAAAACAATTGTTACCTCAACATCTTTCAAAAGACAGAGTCTCCTCCAACTTTTAAACTTAAACCAACTTTTCCAATTTTAGTAATATTGTGGTTTACTGTCAAGAAGGTTAGAATATAAGATTTCATACACCTCTTTTTTTAAGAGTGGCCGACAGCAGGACTGCTTCCTTCTTTTGGGTATAAATGGATACACAGGGAATAAAACATTAAAAAATAAACTGCTAAAATTGGAAATTCTGCATGGCTTTTAAACATTTAAGTTTTCGAACTTAGGCCTATGTATTTTTTTTTTCATGATGCTAATTTGTAGCCCCCCCCCCACCGCTAATAAATCCCTGTATCTTAAGTCAGTAGCATGGTCTAACTGCCAATGATTATGAACATCATATTTTTCCTATGATAAATACAGGGGTCACAAGGGTCAACCTTGTAAAATCTTTTAAATGCGGGAGTAGGTTTATCCTCAAACCAAATTTCTAGTTACAAAAAAACTTGGCCGGAATATTGTAAAAGTGGGTACTGGCTTATCACCAGGCAAGTACTTACAGACGTATTAATATGGAATATAAATAACCCACTGTGGAGCTTCTATTCATCAGTACTAAATGCTCAGATACTAAAATTATTCTTTCCTCTTTTACCATGTATTCTATACATCAGTGGTTCCCAAACCCCGGGTCGTGACCCAAATGAGGGTGGTTCGCAAAAGATGGTATTTAGTGTTGCAATAAAAACCGTTTGGGAACCACTGCTGTACACTGTATATTTCAATATCTTTTTTAAAATATGTTAAGCGAAAAGGGCAACTTATTTCATAAGGGATTTTCTTTAATTACAATTCTGATTTTTATTAAAAATAATTTTATTTTATATGTAGCTGGCATAAATGTACTGGTAGTTTAAGCATTACAGTCCGAGGTAACATAATGGCATTTTGGTGTTTTACAGGAAAGCAAAACAAGTAGCTAATACTTCACGTAAAGGCAACTGGATTATAGTGCCTTGTCCAAGGATGCACCACAGCAACCGACTCGGGTTGATCTGATGTTAGAATTCAAACCCACACCCTTTAGCTGCTGAGTCGGGCAGTTAACTACTGATCCACTTTGGCTCCTGCTTCAATAATTCACTTCTTACAACATAAAGTAGGACACATTGGGTCTATCTTACATCCCTGACCCCACAGTGATAACATCAGTATGTACACAAGGAAACTGAATCTATAAGCAAAGACCTTATCTACAATCTGTACAATGCATATGGTAGACAGCCAAGCTAATACAGGAAGAAAAAAAGTATCACATTACAATGTAATAACAATATAATTTAATACAATGTTTACCTTGACGTTGTCTTCTACAACATGATGCGAGGAACACATGAGACAACAAGGTGGAGGAAAATAGAATGGGGTTGTGCTAAATATTATAAACTTAAACTGAAGTAGGCTGCCCAATTTTTTCAATCTTAAAACTGTTAAAATCTGGAAGAAATATCCACTTTACCTTACCCTGACATAAATGACTAAGAAGGCCCAAATTTTTCACTAACTGTGAGGACTGGAAAGTTCTGTAACTCTACTACTCTTTGTAGGTAGGAAAATATATCATATTTTCATTTTAGACAAGTAGAAATTGATACAGATGAAAGGACTAGTGTTTGTTGATTTTAGCACTGAAACATTACAAATATTACAATGCATAACTGTGTTTTCTTATCAAGTATGTACATAACAAACTAAACTGACACCAAAAACTATAATATATATATATATATATATATATATATATATATATATATATATATATATATATATATATATATATATATATACACACACACACACACACATCACACATTGCTTGTGATTTTTTAAATGTTTATAAACATATATTGTATTTTTTTTTTAAACAGCAGATTGACAAAGAGTGTTATCCACGTTACAATATAATGTAAGTAGGTCAGATATTGAAAAGGACCATCTACGATTACGTACACAAAACAAAACCGTTATTTTAATCTTCCGCCTTGGACTGTAACGTTATACTTTTGCATACTATGTGTATATCAACAACAAAAAAAAACATTTACCTTGCAACCCAGACATCCTTGATTGGACCGTAAGGCTGAAATTCCCTTTCAATTTCATATTTGCCCACTCGGCTGCCCAGGTCCCCAACAAAAATGCGGTACCCTCCCCGAGTTTTGTCCAATACGGCCGTGTCGTCCATAGTTCCACCTGTACACTGATCAGCGATCTAGCAAGAGGCACAAAGTTGTCAACGATCAAGAATTAGAGCACCGTTTTTAAACATATTGTTCACTGTGCATAAAGCTGTACGAAAAACCTGTTCAGCCGTAACTCGGAATTCGACACCTCGTGAATTCCACAAGTTACTAAAAAAAATTCACTCAGGTAAGACAGACAAACGATACAAACAAGCAAACTATTCTTATTTTTTTCACCATGTGAGAAGCTGTTTTAGTATTAACACTTTAACTGAAACAAAAAGCGCAGTAGCAAAAGCCTGAGAACTAAAGGCATATGTAGAAGTAACTTTAGTTGGATTTAATTTAAACCTATTTATTGCCTTTTCAAGATGTCTTTGGGCTTGGGTTACACATTTTCAAGATGTCTTTGGGCTTGGGTTACACATTTTCAAGATGTCTATCGGCTTGGGTTACACATTTTCAAGATGTCTTTCGGCTTGGGTTACACATTTTCAACCTTAGATTATATAAAATTGGAATAAATAAAGGATGAACATAACTTATATCCTGTTGAATTTACAAATTTATTTCTATACATGAACCGGCACATGAACATATTCACTTTTCGTCTTCTTTCTTTCTTCTATTGTTTATCCTTTGTTTGTTTATTTCCCCGTCATTTAAATATGTCGGAGACAAGAATTTGTATTGGCTTTTGTGTTTGGTGTTTATTTTGTGGATGTAAATTGTTTCTTCCTCTGACGAAGAGCTTGTTTATTCCGAAACTATTCCAGATTTTTTTAAAAAATCATATGCTGATTTAAATAAAATACAATCTGCATTATTTGCAATGAGTGAAGAATCATAATGAAGCAAATCAACTGATATTTATTATTATTATTATAAATTTTATTATTATTATTATTATTATTATTATTATTATTATTATTATTATTATTATTACAGTGTTATAAATATTATAATAGTTCTACAAATACATCCAGTCTCTATAAACAGTGACTGAACAGCCAAAAAATCGTCGGTAAACACTTTAAATACAAAAGTCTCGAGATAAATATCACTTAATGAATGGATCTGAAATGTAACTTTTGAGGTCTGTGAAAACCCCGCCCAACACACCTTGAATGATTACCGTTTTATTTTCATAACTTAGGTGTAAATTGATGAAATATTTTGTAACTTTAATGCGGATCAGTAATGTTTTGTAACTATAATCCCCATCAGTAAGGTTAAGCATCATAACAAAAACAAAGACAAATCAACAACACGATACATTCACAACTTCGAGGTCAATCCTACGGATCATAATTTTGTCTTGCAGAAATAGCCGAGACAGTTCCGAATGCAACATGATGATGATGATGATGATGATGGGATGGAGGAGGAGGATGATGAAACTGAATTCATGGCCAAAAGAAAAGTATTTGATATATAATATAAAATTTCCACCTTAGCGAGGAGTATCACAGAATGAAAAAAAAACCCTCCATGAAATAACTTTTTATTTATTTATTTAATGGACGTAAGTAGTGTCAGAATGCAAAAATTTTGCCTCAAAAGACACCATTTAGTTACTCTTAAGACCTTGTTCTCCTGACATGAAAGAAATAAAAAAATTAAATATATACGCTTTGTTCCATGTTAGCAATAAATTAATAAATACAATTTTATCCCTAGCAGATATTATTATGGCAAAAGAAGGAAAACGTAACTGAAGCAAAGACATGTGTACTAAAACGCAAGATAAGATATTTTTAGGACCGGATTTCTAGTGGCGCTACTTATCGGATTCAGGTGGAAGCAATTGATATCGCCCCCAGCATTGATTAATAGTTTTAAATAATTTCCAGCGACATACCACATATCGATTACCCTGTAAGAAGTTGATCGTATCAGTTGCAAATAACGATTAGCTTTGTATACCATAAGATCTTCATATACATATTCGTTTTTTTTTTTTTTTTTTTTTTTTAATGGGCGGGGAATATGGGTAATTGAAAGAATTAAGTGAAATATAGGAGTAGCTCTATGTATTTCATGGCAATTATCGGAGGAGAAAATCCTTTTGTTTTATAATATGATAATATGTTAGGTGGTTGGTGTAACTTGGTGATCATATACTGATTGGCCTGACTATAATCACTGTTGGTACCTATGTGGGGATTAACATTTTCCATAAACCTTTCAAAGTAAAATCACCCCCTCCCTTTTTTCCCCTGTAACATTAACAAAATCCAACCAGAATGGAGATTACATTTAGCTTTATATGTGTTAGCCAATTAAGCATTTCTGTTAAAGAGCAATTCTAATTTAGCTTAAGCAAAATTTAGTTATATTCAATTTAAATTGTATTATTGCTTCAATTAAGTTTCAAGTTTGCTAGATTTAAATGTATTTTTGCTTAAGCTAAGAAATTTTTGTTTTACTATTTTTTTTTTTTTAAATTGCATTTATGATTAAGCTTAAATAGTTTTGCTTTAACTAAAATATATTTGGGCTGGGGAATAAATGCCTAGTTTTGATTAAGCTAAATTTTATTTTTGCTTAAGTTCAAACATTTCCGCTTAAGCTACAATATATGCATTCTTAGGCTAAACTATATTTCCATAAGCTAATATAGAATTAAGATGAAACAATGACGCATAATTTTGACACACATCTCACGCCATTATATAAACGAGTACTTTAATTTGCAAGAAGAAGAAGATATGGATAACTGCACCCATTAATCTGCAACAACACTCTGGATATACCACTCAAAACTATTTGTACAGATTGCATTATACAAACATTTATAGAAGTTTTTAAGTTTTTCACCCGTACTTTCATGCACCACCAGGGGCCCCGAGTGGTCTAAGGCGCTCGCCTTTACAGATCACTCACATTTCATCTCTGTCCGCGTGGGTTCGAGTCTCTGATGGACCAACGTAGGTATATGAGAAAGCTTTCCATTAGTTTCTCGTGGGTCGGTGGTTCTAGGCTAAACTATATTTTCTTAAGCTAATATAGAATTAAGATGAAGCAGTGACGCATAATTTTGACACACATCTCACTCCATTATATAAACGAAATATACTGGCGGCCATGTATAGCTTAGCATGTGCTGAAAAATGACTTAAACACCACAAAACCAAACCAAATCATGCACCACCAGTTTAGTGACCTGAGCTACTAAACCAACGATAGTAGTAACGACTCTACAACCAGCATATCTCACTGGACATGGTCAAAGAACAAAATTAATGGGTAAACAATTTGATTGTGCAATGGATCTGACAGATGAAGACTAACGCGCACTCGTAAGAAACGATAGAAAATTTGAAAAGAATGCTTTAAAAACAGATACGTAAATGTTTATGACATGGTTGAATCATCGTACATGAAACCGGTTAGAATAACTGAAATAGTAAGACACGCCGACATGTTAATCAGATTCAATATAGTGGTCCTAATGACAAAAACTCTGGAAGTATTTTGCTATCTGAAAAATATTTTTAAAAATAAAATTAAAGGTGTTTGTGTCATCACAAATAAATTGACATCATGGACAGACACACATTAGTAAAAAATGCTTGATTGTTGTTTTTTTTTTTTTTTTTTTTTTTTTTCTAGATACAAAAAAATTAATTAGAACACAAAAACTTTTAAAATGTGGATAATTCGATATACATAATGCTTGAAGAAGGTACAGTTGTCAATTTAAAAATAAAATAAAAAAAAAATAAAATGTAAAAATACAAAATATAATATTTTAACAATAAAAAATATATTTTGTGTGTGTGTGTGTGTGTCTGATTTTAAAAGTGTCATTGTACCATATGCACAAAACTTGTAATCAACAATCTAAGTAACAGCCAAACACATTCCATTAGATATTTGTTTGTCCAAAACAGCTAAACACATTCCATCAGAGTTTTGTTTGCACCTCAAATCAATCCACAAGAGATATAAGCCAACAGTTTTCAGGGCAACAGATTGTATTAAAGTATCTTACGATGCATTGGGTAAAATCACAAAATGAGTGTATGAAGAATGAAGACTGAAAAATGCAGAACATATGGTATTCACATATGAAGATGAGCAACTTTTCAAGATAAAGATATATGTTCCATCTGTGAGATGGGAACATTTGAAGTCAAAGTTCGCGATCATGATTACTTAACAGGCAGGTATAGAAGCCCAGTACATTACAAATGTAATTTGAATGACAAATATCCAAAATATATATAATTTTTCTTTCATATATTGTGCGGTTACTATAGTCACTTATTCATCGAGACATTAGTTAAATATGATTAAGATGAAACGATAAAAACCATGCGACCAACGACAAGAAATGTATTTTGTTCAGTAAGGATTTAAAACTTGATAGGTTCACGAAAGGAGGAAAATAAATAAGAGTTGAAATGACAGTTAGGTTAGTAGACATCTTTAGATTCATAAAACAATCCTTAAAATAACTGGCTAAAATATTTGAGTGATTGAAAATTTACAGAAACAGTGAAACAGTTTTGCAAATATGCAGTCTACTTTTTTTTTTTTTTTTTCGGAAACACGTATACCAGTACTAATTCAAGAATAGCTTTGAAAGGTCTAATGAAATAGCTATACAATCAACAGAAAAGTTTTAGTCAACTCCAAGTGATTCAAAATATCAAATGAATATTATTAGTATACATAATTTCAAGAAACATATGTAACCTGACGAAAATGTTTGATATTAACGTGACTATTGCGTAGAGAAGGATGCATTGATACTATGTGACATATTCAGCAATTTAGGAAGGTCTTTTTAAAAAATTAAAAAGTAAACTCTGCCCATTATTGCAATGCACCGGGACTAGCACATGATGCAAGTTTAAGGATATGAAGTTTAGAATTAGAACTGTTGACAGATTATGATACATTCCTGATGATTGAGAAAAGAACAAGGTGGTGTTATCATAATTCTACACAGATACACTATTATGTATGATGTTTATTTAATATTATAAATATTTTAGGAAATTATAAATGTTTCTTGACTTTAATATTTGCTTAAACCTTAATATTAACTATAATGTTTGACATGTTTAACTATTGTCCTTGAATTAGGTTGTTTACTTAGTATTTGAATTCAAGGATGGTTTTGGTAAACAAATTGTTAATTCAATTTGAGGTCAAGGTTGATTTTGTTTACAGATAAAACCAGAATTTCATTAGAGTTCTTTGTCAAAAATAACATAGACCATTTAATATTCTAGAACATTCTGTCATGTGACCAAATCTTATATATACCATGTTTAGTGGACAGTTTTTAGTTTAGATCTTACCATAAGTCTTTTAAAGAGCCATTACAGTTGTGGAAAATCATTCCAAATTATGAGAGAGGAATTATTTGAAATATTCATTGGATTATAAAAGTGCTCATAGACTTTTGGATTTTGGATTTTGGTTTTTGAATTGATGATTTTGGGATTCATGTGAACTTAATCAAAGATATTTTGGAGTACTTCATTTTGGATTATCAGCACATTAAAGACTACTGGTACATCAGGACATTAAAGACCATGGTACATCAACATATTCAAGGATACAGTCATTCATTCGGAACATTCTATATTTAGGACTTGTAATTAGGACACTTAGAATTGTTGTATTTAAAGTTGTGTTATCAAAGACCATACAAGAATATGTCTCATCTGTGCATTTATTATAAATATTTGCACATAGTTGTTTACTGATGTCTCCAGAACAACGATCTTCAGATATTTGACGTATATCCTGTTATCTAACCCATTAAACAATGCAAAATATTTTGTATATTGACTAATATACTTTGGCACGTCAAAATACGATTCAGCTAGATGTAATTTGTGTTTTTATTCATTGATAGCGAAAAGTAATCTTTAATATTGTTCATATTACTGTGGTTAATTATAATATCATCAAACACGATTATATTTAGGTGCATCATTATTTAAATTTTCTACTGGAATAACTTCCTCGGGGCGTAAGACATCTGATATTTTAAAATTTATTAGTATCATTTTCTAATGTGTTGAATAATTCATCTAACATAATATATTTTGTTAGTCACCATTGATAGTATATATGACTCGTTCATCATAATTCAAGTATTTAGGTAATAAAATAGGCAAAAGGTTGGTCTTTCCTTGCCCTGTGCCTCCAACAATCATATAATGGCAATCAGGTAATAAGAAGTGATGCTTTGTATTTTTATTTTTTATTGTCAATATCAAAATTGGTTGTTTTCATTATAATACTTAGTTATATGAAAACTAAGTTTAATTTTCTTTATAGCCTTTGAGCTTCTTCAATTTTAAATATTTCTTTCTAAGGGCTGAACATAGTTTTCACATGTTTGGAATTTTTTATTTCTTCAAACACATATTTTATGTTTGGTTATTATCACCAACAAAATCTTATTTACATGCATTAATAATACCTTAAAAATCGGTGAATGACTTGTAATTTTGATCTTTTATAATCCAATTTGAAAAACTATTTATTAATGTTGCTATTACAGGAATAACACTTAATATTACCACAAAAATTGGAATTTCTGGTATTGCCGCTATACTTGCAGTACCCCCTACGAGTCTTGTTTTCAGCATTGTTTATATATATATATATATATATATATATATATATATATATATATATATATATATATATATATATATATATATATAATAACCTTCCCTACACGCAGAACACAATCGCGTTGAATAGTCATGTAATTCTGTAATGTTTGTTGCTTTAATTAACGTTTATAATATTATGTGACATTAGTTTCCAAAGCCAAATATACGTAATGTGGCATCAAACTCAAATCCAACGTTACTTGCCATTTTAAGTATCGTTGTTTTTTTCAAAAGAACTAGTCCTTATATTAGTTATTAATGATGATTCAGACATTTTCTAAACATATCTGCCATATACTTGTCAAACACTTAAATCACGCCCATCATAATTGCAATATATTAACTATGATTTTTGTTTGGTTTCTGTGTATATCTCTGGTCCTTTTATAAAATACTCAATAGTTTATATAGTGTGTATACAATAGTGCCCGTACCAGGTACTAATTTAATATTAGAATCTCCTGATTCTATATTTCCTGTTACAGATAGTCTTGCCAATTGCATTCAATATCGTTGCTTTTTTACATTCTAACCAAGATTTTGTAGTTGTTTGTTGTTTCACGGCATCTATGTACTCAACCGAATTATGTAATGAACAGTTTTTTGGGAATAAAAGCATGATGGTTTATGCTTCACATGAACTATTTTGTCACCAACATATTTTTTGTGGTCAAATCAAAATCATGAATTATCTATCTAGGCTGAGGTTATCTTACTCTCAGAGATATCTAATGTGCTATTCATTCTATCACAAAATTTTTGTAAGGAAAGATTTATCATTACTCTCGCGATAATTGGTAGTAGTAATATATATTTTTAAAAAAACGTTTAGTACCACAGTCTTCGGCTTTTGTTGGATCAGCCAGAAACAGGTCGAAAAGAAAAAAATATTAGTACAGTCAAAGAGTTATAAGCTAATCTAAAAGCAAAGAAAACCAACTGTGAAATTACGTTTCACAAAAGGTGGTAATGATAATATGTTATTATCACTTTTAGAAATTACACAATTAGAAAAAGATGGTGTAATCAATATTGAATATCATAACGTGTAGTTACACAAACATGCTGCATGCTGTATACAAAGAAAAACAGTATTTTAATTAATTAGTCTAAATTTAGATTGTATTTTGCTCCATATTAAGTCATATTGTTGTATTGCTTTTTTGTTTTAATAATTTTTGCTTGAATTTGAATTGTAAAGATATCAACTAATTGTAGGAATTTGTAATTAGACGTAAGAGTTTTTTTTCTTGGAAATTCAGTTTGGATAAGCTCAACAATCTTATAATACATATATAATAATTCTGTTCTTGTTTTATGATTAATATAATATTTAATATTTGTTTTATATTAAAAATTAATTATGAATTTAATATTTGCTTTCATAAAAACGTTTTAAAAAATATGCTTGTAATTATCACAATAATTGATAAATTCTTTAGCATTAGTTAAACCACGATAAGATGCACAATATATGCATACAAAACCAACATCAAATAATTGTATATAATATTTTTTTTCTAAAATCATCTTTCACAAAACAAAAAGAATAACAACTATTTTTCTTTGATATTTTTCTTTCTTCAATAAAACGTATTTCACATAGTTTTGTATTCTAACTCATTACATACTATACATATATTTCTTTTTTAAAATAATTATTTTAGATTATTTTACATCAAGTTGGGATTGTATATTCTTATGTAACGTAATAATATATATGTTCTTTGAGAGAATTGATACGACGTAAACAAAACCAATTAATTGAAAAATGGTTGGCAGACAGTGAAACTTTAAAGAAACACATATTATAAAAAAAAGTGAGTCAAGGAGAAATTTCAAGAAGTTGTTGCAAAAATATTTAGCGAAGTCCATAAAAAAAAATTTAAAAAAATAAACAAGTAAACAAATAAATAAATAAAATAAGTAGGAAAACAACAAGAAGTGTTAGATAATAAAAAAAACAAAAAACAAGATGAGTTAATTCAAAAATTAGAAGGCAAACAAGATCAGTTAATAAAAACATTGCGGTCTATAGATCATGATAGATTGCAAAAATTTAATCTTTTTGATTAAAAAAGTTAAACTCTTCCTGCTCTTACTCTTCCTCGTGCCACGCAAGCAGATATTATGAAGGATATAACCGATTTTGATTGAAATAAATATTAAAGTATGAATTTACAAAAATTAAATAAATTATTTGATATGTCTGTGACAGAATCAGATACTTTGGAAAATGAAGTAAATGCAACAAAGAAAAACTTAGGACAAGAAAAAAGGTCGTGCAACTGGTAAAAAGAACACAGAAGGAATAAAAGGCTTAGATGAAGTAGTCGGTTCACTAAAAATATATACTGATAAAGTTAACGTAGTTCAAGATTGAAATTAATTAACCAAAATTTTACAAACTAGGTCCGAAATCATACTTTGGCAAATTATACATTAATCCTCAAAAAATGTTAGAACTTAAACTAGATGCTTATTATAATAATAAACGTATTTTTTCTCGTAAAATAGATTATGATTTGATTGATTTGATAACAAAAGTTTCAACACCAAAAAAAAAAAAAGGTTATATTAGTGAATCTCTGGAAGTTTTTTAAAAAGTTATAGAGTTAGTGGAATATCCTCGCAATGAAAGGTCGAAAAATATGCAAGAAAGTAAGTTGTCATAATATCAGATATTATAAAGATCCCAATGAATAAGTACAACGATTACATCTATTATGTGCAAGCAAACAAAATTGTAATTAATAACAAACATTTCGATAATTAAATTATCGATGCACTTAATAAATTGTATAATGACAACATAGTTAAGAAAACTGAATATATAGAACAATATTTGAAAATTACACGTAGTCATGTATTAAAAAAAGGAATTCGATAGAGGAAATGCGACTTCTGGCACATCCACAAATTGTATAGTAGAGTTTTATTCCTCGGTTGTTTTGGATATTAACAAGCAATATGAAATATCACTTATCAGTTCAGAAATTTGGTATCGTTGGTTTAATATAACATCAGTGAATACTAATTTCACATATCTTGAATGGTTATAAATGTAATACATTAACTATACCACACGGTTCATATACTGTTCCAGATATAAATCGAGCAATAAAAAGCTTACTTGGAAATACAAATGAAAATAACAACGAATTGAACTAGACTACAAGATACTAAGATATAAGATAACATTAGAATAAAACAAATTCAAGGTTGGTTATACATACCAAGCAGTATACGTAATATTTTAGGTTATAATTTTAGGATATTGGACCAAAAAATCATTACTGGTCATAAAACTGTAGATATAACAGATATTAATTCACTATTAGTACTTTATAGTTTAGTTAAAGGGAGTTATATTAATGGAAATATTTCTGATGTATTATTTTCATGTACGCCAAATAGTTTCCCAGGTACTCTATATTATATAGTTGACTTATGTACCAGTAAATAACACGTACCAAATATCCTCAGTCTCTTAGCGTGTAACATCACAAGATAATATAGAAGTAGATTTGAATAATGAAAGAGTACATATTACTTGTCAATAAAAGAATATATATATATATATATATATATATATATATATATATATATATATATATATATATATATATATATATATATATATATATATATAGAGAGAGAGAGAGAGAGAGAGAGAGAGAGAGAGAGAGAGAGAGAGAATGAGAGAGAGAGAATTACAAATATATACTAAACAGAGGGAAAAGCGCTATCCCTGGATCCTACAGGAGAATGCTTGATAACATTAGCAGGATTCTAAAATACGAATAAATAATATTATCATACAGGTTAGAGAATTTTTAATTCGTACGAATTAAAAATTCTCTAACCTGTATGAAGTCTCTTTCATAGTGTTCTGTATTTAATGGATGATAATGAGACAGAGCAAATTCTTTATACCTGCACCAATCTAGTAACATAATAGGGCTATTATCATATTCAAATTAGTATGCAAACTCTTCAGCAACAAACATGTTGTGGTTTAAAGATACTAGCAGTGGGAAAGCATCTTTCATAAAGATTAAAAACTGGTACTCAGTTAATACCAGTAGCAACTGTGGCTAACAGTGCAAATATTACAGGGGCTGACCTCAAAAATACTTTTAATGCAGGCTCAGAAACTGGTACTCAGTTAATACCAGTAGCAACTGTGGCTAACAGTGCAAATGTTACAGGGGCTGACCTCAAAAATACTTTTAATGCAGGCTCAGAGACTGCTAATAATAAAGGATTTACGAGAAGATAGTTCCTAACTACTGGTGACAAACAAGTGTCATTTTCGTTGCTATTATCTAGTATCTTTGGTGAATGCGTGATATGAATACAGTATTTCATAGTGTCAAACGCTGCACAATTTTAGATAGAAATCCACCAGCGCAATATATTATGAAAGACGCTGGAGCAGGAGCACCAACTGATGGTAAATTTAACAGTAATCATATTAGTTTATGGATGCCCAAAACTTGAAATGTCGCCGTGAATGGCAAGTGATATTGCAACAAAATTAGTCGCTGACTATCTAGCATGGAGAATCACAACAAATGCATCTGAATAATCTTCCAGGCATGTTTTTATGGCATTTCAAAGTGCAGTCAGAAGCAATAACCCAGACGAAAACAATATGATATTTGATAATGCAAATGTAAGACGAATATATGTTAGAATTAATAGTGTCAATATCTTGAGGTGGCATTACAATGGAGTTTTATTGAAGCAAATGAAGATTATTCAAGAGCCTATCTGATGTTTCAAGAGGCTGTAAATAAATACATAGACCTTGACACTGCCACAACAATAAATATTTTGGAATTCGAATAAATATAACACATATTTCATTTGGATGTTAGCAACCATGATGAAAAATTTATCACGAGTAGTAATGATATTGACGTTACCTTTGAGCTAGGTGGTAATTTTCAATATGGAACTCCTCTAGCTGATACTCCATATCATTACTATATTGTTATCTTAAATGACCGTTACCTAACATTTAATGCAATAAATGATAAGATGAATGATATTGTATAACCATATATTATCATGTGTTATACAAAAGTTCTTGCATCATTATCAAATCAAGAAAAAGAAATCATAAAAATGCTTATTTTAAAAATCAGCCAATAACAATAATATTACAAGCTAATCAGCTGAAAGGTGGTACTGATAGAATTATTCTGACAAAAACACAATTACGGAAATGGCTATAAGACTTAATAAAAACAAATTGCAAGGCTCAGATAAATTAATGTTAACAAAAAATCCAAATCAAACGAATTACAAAAAAAAATAAAATACCAAATGCCATGGTGTAGAGATACAATTGTAACGGACTCAGTTGAAAAAGAAACAAGATGGGTTCCTAGTAGTAGAGGACGGCGATAGAATCCTTTACGGGAGTCCTGTGTTAAATAGGGTCAAAAGATTATAGACAAAAACAGGAATTTAACATAGGCGCCATCTTGGTTCATAGCTACATCTTAACAGTGTAGAATGATATAACTTCTGCACTCTTACATGGGAAAACCTTATTACGTCTTGAGTTTCAACAGGAGGAATCTGTATGTTTTTTAACAGTGTTGCGTGTCTTTGGCAGAGAACTTTGAGTTTGATTTAGCCTCTAAATGAAATGTCGTAGATGAGTCCTGTGTTAAATAGGGTCGAAAGTTTATAGGGACAAACGGGAAAATAACATGGAGAAAATATTGGTCGAAAGTTTACAGGGGCAAATGGTCGAAAGTTTTTTTTAAACAAACGCTAATTAATATGAGGCCACCAGTTTGAAAGGTATGGTTTTTTAACAGTGTATTGAAGTTGTCTCACTTAACAGAGGTCCTGAACGATGACAGGCGCCTGTATGGATGACATAAGTTCAAAAGTCTTCAGGTTTATCATGTGTATGGTTCTTTTTAGTTGTTGTCTATAACAAGAACAGGGTAGGATGTAAAAGAAAGGGTATAGAACACAATTTTAATCCCTTCACAATAAAACTAAGAACCCTAACCCTAACCCCAACCCTAATCTCTATATAAAGATTTTGTTGGTATAAATATGATAAAAAGAAAAATAACGCCAAATAAACTAATTTACACTCGCAGTGTTTACTTGATCTATGAAAATTATTAATGTATAACTTTATTATAATGATTTAAAAGTAAATTATGGTTATAAAATAACATTGTTATATACTGATACAGACTCATTAATACTGGGTATATTTACAGATGATGTATATGAAGATATAAAAAAGATATACATCTTTATGATACAGCTGAATAACTAATGATCATTTTGTAAGGACTTTAACTTATGTCGTAAATTTAAAGATGAAGCAAAATATAAACTTATTACTGAATTTATAGGATTAGAAGCAAAAAATGTATTCAATTCGATTTTTAAATAATAAGATTATTAAAAGAGCAAGAGGTGCAACTTATAGTGTATTAAAATCAAATTTAATACATGAGTTGCATAAAAAGGTTTTATTTGACTGATAAAGAATAACACGCAAAATGCACACAATAAGATCCCCAAAATATAAGTTGCGTAAACGTTGTGAAATGAATAAAACTAATAAAAGCGCATTAGATGATAAAAAGAATAATATTAATGGCGTAAATCAATGTTCTTTTGGTCATTATAGAATTAAAAATATATAATTGTATTATTCAATTTAATGATATATTTGTCAACCGTTTTTCTGGACCTGTGAAATGTTGGTTTTCTGGTTTGCTTTGTTTAGTTTAATTGGGTTGGATCATAAAGACATACGTCCAATCTCTGATGATCATAGTTCTGGAGATAGTTCTGGAGACATCAATAAACAACTATTTCCAGATATTTATAATAAATGCACAACTGAGATACGCTATAGTGATATAGAAAGGGATTCCATCTGTTCTATATTCTCTCCTAATTAATAGCACAATTTTTATAATAACAAACAATAAAGAGGTCACATCCCAAGTTTTTAGACCAGTAAAGGTCGGCTCTGGCGCAATTTTTTTAAATAAAAATTTGGACAAAATTGCCAACTATCCATTCACTAAACCGGATTGACCAATATGGCGAATATCCAAAGTGTTTAAAAATGTTTGTACCAGAATCGGCCTTTACCCACTAGTCATGTAGTTTTCCAAATGAAAATGTATACATTTTATTACAGTAAGCTCAAAAACAAATACAGTGATAAAAATGAAACTGTTAATGACTGATACTGATACACTGTGTACCCTTTAGAAACTTTTACAATTACATGAAGGTTGCCATAAAGCTTTATGACAATAGTCGCTATCCAAAGGTCAACGTATTGGGTATCCCATAAATGAATTAAAAGATGCCCGGCTTTGTCACAGATGAACTAGCATCTATTTATGTTCAAGATTTTGTTGGATTGAGATCACAATTTGATTCATTCACAAAAAGAAAAGAAAGTCTGCAAGGGAATCAAAAAGTGTCTAATAAAAACGATTTAAAATTTGGTATGTACAAAGATTGTTTATTGCATCTCAAGAAATGAATTCAGTCAGATCATACAATTATCAGATGTATACCATCATAATGAATTAAGTTACTTTGTCTATGTATGCGAACAATCATTTTTTTATTGATAATATAAATACATTATCAGTAAAAGCTATCTGCGGTAATTGGACCACTCATACTTTTATGTATTACCATCCCGTATGAGAATATTACAATTCGAAATTAAAAGTTACTAGACCAGCAGTGTTTTGAAAATAAACAATCGGAACCATTCATATGTTTGTATTTGTACATCCGGTATGCTGATACGACAACAGAAAAAAAAAAAAATAATCATGGTTGAGCATGGCTCCTAGATGTTATTTCACAAATTTTAAAAAAAAAATGGTTCGGTCGGATTAGGAAGAAAGTTATTAAATGTATTTCACAAAAATGTATATTCAGCTAAATCACAAACCATTGAAAAAAATAATTAACGGTGACAAGAACATTATATAAAGAAATTTGCATATTTAATCACTTATATCCAACTCATTCTCTATTGAAAGACATTTTCAGTCATTATATATAAAATACACAAGATTAATAAATATATGCTCCGTCATTAAGAAGGAATTTAAACTGTACAAACAAAAAAAAAAGGTATTCGTGAGAAAGTTGATTTGTGAACGCATGAAACAACATAGGAAGTCGGAAATACTCCAAGGTGGAGCTGGTCTTTTATGTGGTTCATTCATAAGAGTTCCGTGACACAGAACGAAAAGTAAACAAATGTTTAAAAGAAGGCTGATACAAGTGAGCTAAAGCTACAACCGAAATGCAAAAGATGTTCCATAAAAAGTCAGAAAGATTCAGGGTAGAAGAAGGTCTCATGCAGAACTTAAGAACAAAGAACCGTGCGACGTGATAGCAACACAACAAAAAAAAAGACATAAGAAAATTCATAATTTACGAAGTACAAGTTCCATAGAAAAAGACATGCAGTGAGAATGCGACCTCCCATCCTCACCCCCCCCCCCCCCTTATCTGGTGGTGGTAAGTTCTGCACTTTAGATAAAACTACCCCTAGGAACAGATTCTAATGACAATGAAAGGTTCATTTTGGACAAATTTATGATAACAATCAAGGAAAACTAATATACACATGCAAAATAAATAAATATTTGTTGAAATATTTCTAGTTAATAGAAATAAAAATGAACACTTTGATACATGATTCACTAATATCAAACAAATGTGAGAAAAATAGTGCATCCACCTTTAATTGAATATAATTCAAATGTATGAATAGGTAGAAATTGAACATCATCATAATGTAAAGTTTTAGAGCTTAATTTTGTAAATCATTGAATGAGTTCAGATTTTATAGTGATAACAATCAAGCTTTGTATGAATTTTTCAATCATATTTAACCATATTTGAAGATCATCATTTGAAAAATTCAACAATTAGGTTCTCTAAAAGGACAATTAGAGTTAAAGATTGGACTTATAAAGAAAACCATTCAAGATGAAGAATAAGGTGAGTAGAAAGAATTTTTTTAACACAGAACGAAAAGCCTATAAATATATTAAACGGAGACGAAATGCATAATGTCATTGACCAATTATTTGACATTTTACATGCTAAATTTGGACAGGAAACAAAAATAAAAGTACGAGACGCATGCTTAACAGGATTACATTTTTGACACTGCAAATGGAAGGTGTCAGGCGCTCAGAGAAAATCCGCAAATAGATTTGCATGAATGGGATAAGAATCAAAATATTTTTATTAATGTAAAAATAAAGCTGGTAAATACTTTTATATGCTGTGGAATCTGTGTAACATACATCAAAATCCATATCAGATAGATATAGTCGTCGGTGTGATAGATGTCCAGTAAAATAGAGGACATTCGGAAACATGAAAATGAATTGGTATATACGTAAATGTGTATCAAATATTGAAAGGTGGGGAGAGGTATAGAGGAAAACTATATTAATTCCGTTAGAGTAACTGGAATGGAACAAGAATGACAAGTTGGCATGTTAATTATTTTTCAATTTAGTGGACCTAATGAGTACGAAGATTAAAGGTACCATTTTGTTGGGGAAAAAAACTTTGTCAAAATTAGTGTCATCACAGCTGTTAAACAGTTTTTAAAAATACTTTTTGCAAAAACAATGCTTCAATTATTTCAATCTACCAGAACAGTTATTAGAACACAAAACACTTTGTTATCGTGAAGACAATTAGAAAGGTATAATGCCTGAATAGGGCTCTGTTGTGAAATTCCAAAGCTATCAGTGTCAATTAAAACTTCCTTACGTACTTCACTGTAATTTAGAAATTATACTTGTACCTGTGAAAAGGGAAAATGAGACATAACTTAGCATATAATCCTGGAAAATAAAGACAGCCAAGCACATTCTATCAGGACTATGGTTTTACCTTCAGTTAATCCACAAGAGATATAAACCAATAGTTTACAGAGGAACAGACAGTATTAAAGTATTGTACGATGCGTCCGGTAAGATTGCAAACCTGGTGTATGGAAAATTAAGACTGAAAAGTGCAGAACCTATCGTCGTTCCAGAGGAAGATGAAAAGGATGTTACTTCAAAAATAATGGCATAACTGTAAGAAAGAAATTTTTAATAGTTCTCAATGGAGAAGCACAGGTACAAAAGGTACATAGTTACAATCATCTAACATGCAAATATATACCTCCAGTACACAACAAATGCAAATTGAATTATAAGTATCCAAAATATGTAACTTGTGCGGTTATAACAGTCACTACGATGAGATAAAAAAAATTTTTTTGCAAGGATTTCATAATGAATAAGTTCACGAAAGAAGTAAACAAAATAGCAGTTAAAATGAAAATTAGGTTTTTAGACATCGTTAGATTTATGGGACAGTCCATAAAACAACTAGCATAAACCTTAACAATGAAAAATGTATGGATACATTGAAACAGTTTACGTATAACATCGAGATATTACAGGAAATATATTTACCCATGTGAATAAATGGATAACTTTGAAAGATTTAATGAAATAGCTATACCATCAATAGAAAAGTTTTACCCATCGCTTAGCGATTTAAACATATCAATGACAATTACTAGTCTGTTCATGAAAACATTGGAACATTTTAACCTTCAAACACTTGGAGATCTATAGGACTATTATGTCATCAAATTATTTTAATTTGAAGAGTATCGCAATGTCGGTGTGACAAATTACGACAAGACCCTGCTCGGTACTCTAGATCACTTGGACTAGGTAATGATGCAAATTTAAATATATCAGATGTACAACTTGAACGTTTAAGACACTGTTACATATTCTCAATGATTGGGACTGGAATCAGATGTGGAATAATCATGATACCACATAGATACACCGAAACACATCATGAATACAACTTGGAAAAAAGGTGGAGAGGCAATGCTTGACTCATGGCGAGTACGAAGGTCAAGGTTATTAAATATGTACATATATATTAAAATCTCTACGCGTCGGCTATTGGCCAATATATGCTGGTAAAAAAAAAGATGGGCATATGATGAACAAATTTGATGGGTAGAAGAAAACCTCTTTCCAATAGCAGGTGAATATGCTATTTGATTCATTTTTGCTGTGGTCGTGGAAATTCCATTAAACCTGCTTGATTATTTCAATGACTACCCATTGGCTCCAGAGAAATTAATTCAAGATGAAAGTTATTTATCAGAGTTTGCACAAGAATCTGATAAGGGATTGCATGGGTAAAAAAATCGACTCTTCAATGATATTGTGTACATAAACAAAGAGAAAAAAATGTGTAATTCACTACAGAATCTAAACGCTTTACATAATATTGAGTTTAGAGCTGCAAACGATACACATCATTGTCATATTGATAAAAGACCGTGCTTAAAACCGTGCATTGAACTAATTACAAATTTGTGATCAAAGACCGTGCTTAAAACCGTGCATTGAACGAATTACAAATTTGTGATCAAAGTCCGTGCTTAAAACCGTGCATTGAACGAATTACAAATTTGTGACAAAAAGTAACAAATGATTTTGAGAAAGACCTCTTCAAATTGATGAACAGCGCTGTATATGGTAAACAAATGGAATATCTCATAATATCTCAGAAAGAGAACAACAGTTAAATTGTTTTCTGTTTTCTTTTCAAATAACAGAAAGATCTGACATCTACAATTGTTGACAAATGACTTGATGTTAGTCAGTTTGAAAAACAGGATAATCAAATTAACCATATTTATTCACGGCATATTTACAGTGTCAGAGTTATTTAAATGGCTAATACACAAATTTCACAACAACAAGTTGAAAAGCAAAATACAATGATAAAATGAGACTACTCATAACTGACGCAAATTCATTTTGTATCTGTGTTAAAACAGAACACTTCTAAAGAGACATTAAGGATGACATCAAGTTCTATTACACTAGGTACGATCGAAATGACAACATATTTGGTGTCCCACAAATGAATAAGAAAGTTTATGGACTTTTTAAGAATGAGATATTAGTTTTTCAATTAGTGACAAAGACGGAAAGAAAACCTGTAAAGGAAATTTTTACAAATTGTGTAAGGAAACATAATTTAAAATGTACGAGGGATGCCTATTTAATCACAAGGAAAATTACCAGAAAATGAATTTACTCATATCATACAATCACCAGATGTATAGTATCAACATGAACAGTAGTGTCTCTGTATGAAAAAAGTTTTTGTTTTGTTGAAAACGTAAACACATTACCATACATACACTTAAGTACACTATAGCCACTATAGCTAACAGGAAATGCTACATGCATTAAAATTTTGTTTTCTTTTGTTCTGTTTGAGAGTTTCTACAATATCTCTTTTCATTTTCTCTGGAATAACATAATTTGTTGGAAACTCAGATTCTATTGAATTGTTTTTGTTTTAGCTGTAAGACAATATATATATATATATATATATATATATATATATATATATATATATATATATATATATATATATATATATATATATATATATATATATATATATAATACCTCAAAAATGTATAACGGCGCAAATACAAAACAGTTTCCCAAAGTTTCGAGCTAAACATGTTCTCCGTCAGGGGAATAAACAATTTACATCCACAAAACAAACACCAAAAACTAAAGCAAAGAACAATTCTTGACTCCTACATTTTTAAATGACGGGGACATAAACAAACAAAGGACAAACAATAGAAAAAAGAAAGAAGAAATTTTTTTTAAAGAAACGTATAAAACGGGTAAACTACATATTTATGTTATGCTGCCATCAGCCCAACAAAGTTGTTTTGAAAACATTCAAAGTGTTTATCGTGCGTATCACGCAGAGGACCACGGTATTTTTACCTAATTCCAGGCTTATAACAAATGACTGACACCATACGCGGCGATGAATCAACGATATCATCAAAATGTGCAAATAAAATTATATCCCGGTAAAGTTATGCATGGAGGAACTAAGGAAGTATGTCAAGAGCATAATATTGCGGGATAATGGACAAGAGTTCAAATAATAATAATAATAAGAAGAAGAAGAATAAGAATAAGAAGAAGAAGAAGAAGAAGAAGAATACATGTACAAAGTTACGGAATATTTACTCTGGTAATAGTTTGCTTAGGTTAGTAGCTTCGTTTACATCTTCAATATTCCCGTAGTCATCAATATAAAAAACAAAGTATTTTTAGCATGGAACAAATCAGTCAGAAAAACTCCAGCCACTTATCTAATTAATCATCAAGATCTTTCATGGTTGTCTTTTCATCTCTGCGTAATCACTTTCTATCGTAAGTCTTCCTGAACAGAAAAGTGGACAGATGATAATGATAACGATTTAACCCAAAACGTTTTGTATTCAGTATCCATCAGATTTAGTGCTAGCAACAATTAGAAACTTCGAACATTGTCATATTTGGGGCTCATTCAAATACATTTATCAAGTCTAAAATCATAATTGATTTAACTCAATGTTTTGAGTATTAACCTTAGTATTAGACACAATGTATATATATATATATATATATATATATATATATATATATATATATATATATATATATATATATATATATATATACATACATTTTGTTTTTAAAGTTAATACCTTCTTGAAGCTAACTAATTAAAGAGCACTACATACAATCTGTTATCATGTGTACTTCTCAATCCAAGCCAGGTAATAATGGACATGATTGTTAAATTAGTAAAACTTGTGTCACAGAGTTCTGTGTGGTTTTATTGTTTGTCAAAGAAATAATTGGTGGCTTCTGCAAACTTTTGTGATAAATGGAAACCCTGCGAATACAATATTATTTGGTAGACGTTCTATAGTCACTGAGATTTTTTTTTTGTATTGCTGCGTTATAAATGTTTTCTTAATCATTTTCTCACTTGTTTTAACAAATATGGTAACATCCTTGAAGTTTATTCTGGGAGACTCGCGTGTGAGATTTGTTAAAGTTGTATTGGCTGTTATGTCAATAATTGTCTTTCTCGTAATGTGGTCGTGAACGAATGGAAGTTCATTACTATATTTGCCATTAACTGATTTTGTGCAATTGATTCTCAAGTAATCGTATCATAATGTAAACAAATGCTTTCAGGTTCGCAATCTTGGTTACCACCATCTATCACTTTAGACGCTTTAAAAAGTGTTACGTTAAATCTGAAATCATGTGAAAGAGCACAAGAATACATTGAACATTGATCTGTTAGTATTTTTGAGTCAAATGGTATCCTAAACATTTTACCATAAACAGCGAATTGAATAGCATCTTTACCAGTATTTTGTACATTACCTTGTTCAATCCAGTTTGATCTAAGTGAATCTGATAAACACGAATCTTTGCGTGTCATGAAAATGTTATAGTCATTTATCTTGTCAAAGTCGTCACTTCTGTAGGATATAATGATTTCTTTAACAGGCTATCTACCAAAATAATTATCCTATGGATTGTGAGCATCTCCCTTTCCTTTCATATAAAACAAGACGAACAAATTACATTACACAATCAATATATTTAAACTTAGCTTTTGAATTGTTATCTGTAAATTTTGCTTAGGTTTAATGTTGTTCGATGTGTATATAACTCCTTGTGGTATTTTTTCGTATTTGTGAGAAATGGTGTATTTACCGTTTTATTATGTGATATATTTACTATTTTATTATTCATACAGTGTTAAACGCTACTATATTTATATGCTACATAACGTGTAAGCAATCAACACGCTAACACGACGAGAGCAATGAATAAGTAGTCAGATTTCATCTGTTCATGAGAAGCTTGGTAGAAATCATTAAGTTAAAGTTGTCTTGGTTTTTCCAAGTTTTCTGAAGAAGTAGATGCATCAAGACAGTCACCAAACCCTGTTTTCTCGTTGTTTAATTCAAGTAGCCCATTGAGTTTGCTCTGTTTCCATTGAACTTTCAGTTTTATCCGTAATTCTTCTATAACTTTATGGTGTTCTTTTTAAATTTCTTTTCTTTTTCTTGTTTTCTTTTATTTCCAGCTCCAGATAGTTGTTTCCTACAACAATTGTTTATGTAGCTGCTATTTATTGTACTGAAAAGCAAAATAAAGGCAGCACCTTACATGCGGGCTATTCTGCTCAGCCGATGTTGCACTATTTGTCTAGCGATAAGTCATTTTTTTTAAGGGTAAACAATTTTGATATTGCTGCCAGTTTTTATGTTCCTTCCTGGCAGAATAGCTCATAATTTGCGATTTAATTCAAATGTTAAAACATTGTTTTGTTCTAGATCATATGTATGTGTTTCTTTCATTCAGTTAAAATAATGATATTTGTATCTAAATTGAAATGTGAACGAAATACGTTGGTTATTTACCTCTAAATCCAATGTAAAAATCAATGTAATCGCTAGAACAACTCTTAAATTGTCAACATTCAAGTTGTCAAAAATAGTGTATCAGCCTTATTTTTTATTTGAAAGAGTTTTTGCTGTG
>JAQPZY010000360.1:0-131535 GCA_029931535.1 Margaritifera margaritifera | reverse complement strand
AAATAATTTATTTAGGAAACTACTTTTAATCCATTTTTATATTTTATGTATTAATTTGCTTGATTGAACTGCTTTTTATATTACGCAAATAACCTGCTTAACTAAAGTTCTTGTTACGTTATCTAAATAATGTATTTGATTAATTTGTTTAGCTTAATTTTTTAGTGTTTGACTCATTTGCTGATCAATTTATTTAGCTGAAGTACTTTTTCAGCCATTTATATATAGTTTATTTGATTACTTTGTTTTATTGAAGAACTTTTCCATTATCTTAATAATCTGTTTCATTCGATTGTTTAACTGAATTACTTTTTCATCCATTTACTAATTTATTTAATTACTTTCTTTAACAAAATTACTGTTTCCATCTATTTTCAATACTTGAGATGAATAATTTGTATAACAGAAGGACTTTCTCAACCATTGTAATAATGTAATTTGATTGATTTAATGAAAGACATCTACCTTTTCATCTGTTTAAAATGACAGAATTACTTTTTTGATAATTTCTTAATTGGTTTGATGAACGAAACTTCTTTTCATCAATTTCAAAGGATTTGTTTGGAATAATCTGTTTGACTGAATTACTTTCTTCGTGCATTTTAATTGTGTTAGAGTAATTAATCTGGATCTGAACTACTGTTTTCAATACTATTTTAATATTTCTTTAATTCATTTGTTTAGCACCAATTACGTTGTCACCATCTGAGTGATATGATTGATTAATTTGATGAATTTAACTACTATTTAATTTTAATTTTAATAATTTTACTGGATCAAGTTTTTTTTTAACAGAATAACTTTTTTCACAATTTTTGATAATTTGTCTGATTTGGGGAGTCATACTACATTTTCCTTCCATTTCATTGATTTGTTTGAACAATTTGTTTAACTGAATTACCTTTCTCAGCCATTGTAATTAATTTTTCTTGGATAATTTGTTTAACTCAACTACTTTTTCATCCATTTTAACAAATATTTGATCAATTTATATAACAGAACTACTCTTCGCCATTTTATAAATGCACCAGAACGGTATTTTAAAGACAATTATTTCATTTTTTTCATTTATTCCAGTAGTTTACTTGTTTATAATTATTTTTATTGACTTCCTAAGACTACAATTTTTGCACTGATTTATATATTCATGACAAACTGCACCCAAACCATCATCCCAAAAGCACTTATTTTTTCATTTATTTCAATAGTTTATTAAAGAAAATTACTTTTATTGATGTTTGTTCTTATTTATATACAACTGAATTGCACCAGAGCCAGCACTTTAAAGATATCTTTTTCATTTCTTCAGCAGTTGGTTAAATAAAATTACTTTTATTGACTTCCTTTATCAACAGTTTTTGCATTTATTTATATACTCATGACAAACTGCAACTGAAGCATCATCCTGAAAGTAGATATTTTATCATATATTGAGTATTTTTTTTTTTTGAAAGAAAATTAACTTTTAGTGACTACATTAAGCAATAATTGTTCTTTATTTATGTATATGCAAACTTAACTGCAGCAGAACCGGCATTGTACTGACACTTGTCTTTCATTGATTCCAGTACTTTATTAAAGATAATTACTTTTATTGACTTTCTTGACGAACTGCACTAGAACCATCATCCCCAAAACACTTTTTTCTTCATTTATTTCAATAGTTTACTGAAGAAAAACTCCTTTTATTGACAAACAACAGTCTTTGTAGTTATTTATATACAAACTGAACTACACTAGAATTTGCATTTATGCATCTTGTCACTTATGTTAACACCCATGAAGACTAATTGTGGTTGTAATTATCAACTTTACTAGGTAAAAGAGCTATCCTGAGGTTTCTGGGCTATGTAATGCACGGGCAAAAGCAGGCGATACATTGCATTCAACAGAATTTCCTGTTTTTTCATTCGTAGCACAGACCTTCAAATAGTATCAAATTATAAACGTGAGAGAAGAGAAAAATCTTTTGTTTAGATTTATTTTATAAATGGGAAACACAGTAAAAACTCTGTTTCATGTAATGTTTAACTCGCATCCTCTCTTGGTACTTTCTAAAGTACAAATTTTATTATTGTACATACTGTTGTTGTTTTATATTTGTTATTTTCTTTATTTATTTTCTCATCTTCTTATTATTTTATTTTTGTATTTTGCATGCACTCAAGGATTAGCTGGTCTAAAGTGAAATAAAAAGGCTACTTCCAAATGTTACTTCTCTCTGTCCATTTTAGATCGGTAACCATCTTACCCATGCAACAATCGTTTATATTTGAAAATGGTTTGTATTTTAATCTACCGAAAAGGCTGATATGGATCGAACAACAAATGCACGACGTAGTCGTAAGTTTGAAACGCATGCAGATAATTGCTATTCATTCAGAAGGACTCATTCAAATGTTATAGTCTCTATCAAATTGTTACCAACTTAGACATATATTGGTAAATTATCTATCTAACTATCTCTATTTGAATATGGTTTGCATTTTAATATACCGATAAGGCTAATATGGCTCGAAGAACAAATGTACAACGTAGTCATAATTTTGAAATGCAGACAGGTAATTGATATTCATTCAGAAGGACTCGTTCAAACGCTGTAGTCTCTTATCAAATTTTTACCAACTTAGACCATATATTGGTAATTATCTATCTATCTATGTATCTTCGTTTCTATAAATGAAATATCGATGTAGATCAAAAGAATATACGATAGTTTTGATGCTGGATGGCAATCTTGATATTTTCTCTGTTAAGTTCTTTTTCCTTTTCATAACACCACAGCTAAAATTATTATTCATATGGATCATAACAGCTATTCCTATAATTGCTATCTAATGCTAAAGTGTCTCAATAACAATAATCATATTACATGGGCAACCCACGTGACAAAAATTAGTATATTCATACGGATTGGTTTCATATGATTGAGCAAAGTGTTTCAGATATTAATTTGTTCATAAAGATATTTCACTAAAGAGGTAAGATTGTATGATACAAAAATGGCCAGAGTGTAAGCTATGGGTCCAACACAAGGAAGTTATATTCGAATGTTTGTTAAACACTGAAAAGATTTTATCTATAGGATTTCAATTAAATTTAAAAATGCAAAATTCTAAGATTTCAATGTTTCAGTCATATTTAGCGATATAGACAGGCCAGTATCATGTTTGAATATATCTAATAGAATCTCCCACATTGTGAAAAGAAAGGTTTAAGAATTGTAAAAGATGAAAATCATTTTCTTTTAGTATGTAATCCATACAAGGATCTCAGAGAAAATTATTTACATAAAAGATGGAGTTAATAATATATCATTCATAAATATTGTTAATCTTATGTCCGATGTTAATTTTATTACCTTGGCTAGTCTGGCTACTTTTCTGTACTATGCCTTCATAAGAAGAGAAAGTTGATGATTTTGTACTATGATCCAATACATATATGCAGTTATGTTACCAGTTGTTTGTGTGTGCTCTGTTCCAGCATTATATTTTGTTTTTATATGTATTATGACCCTGTTCTTAGTGTGCGCTCTGTTTCTAACATTACATTATGTTTTTATATGTATTACGGGCCGGTTGTTCGTGTGTGCTCTGTTCCAGCATTCTATTATGTTTTTGTATGTATTATGGGTCGGTGGACTAAAATACTGAATAAATGTGTAGTACATGTGCTAAAATGGTTTAGTATGATTTGCCGTAGTAAATTTTATATATATTACAGATAACAATAAGTCATCCCGCAGTATCTAAATCATCATTAGCAAAGGTGTCGTGAATATATAAGCTGTCAGTTGTTCGCCTTGGGAACTAATTGTGTACACACAAACAAAAATAATTTGGGTTAAGGTCACAGTTTTCACTGATGGCTGTCCACCCAGGACAGAAGTGTAGTGGGTCACTTGGGGGTGATATCATAATTATATAGGTGCCCCCCCCCCCCGTAGGTTAACATGTGGGGACCACTTGTGAGTCATACGGGAAATCCTATGTTAAAATGGTCCATAGGTTTAACATGGGGATGGTATTCTTATGTATATACAGTCTATAATGAGTTCCTAAACTTTTGGTCTATGACTGTACTTTAAAATACACTCAAATAGTAAGTCGCACTTTAAGCTTGGTTAACATGTCAACAACCACTGAAAGTTGTGCACGAAGTTTTGCTTTGTTGCTTGCACTTGCTGTGCTGCTATGTTCAAATCATTTGATTCAGTTTCAACAAGAGATTCTCACTCACTGTCTCCATGTTTAGAATAATCCTGCAAAATTCTTTTCGATATTTCTGTGTGAACTTGTGTGTTCCTCCTGACTTAGCACATGCCAAAGCAGCTGGCTACCATTTACGATACAATGCAACTGTAAAATATTTCCCCATTTTATTTCCACCTAGGTAACAAGCTGCTAAGCAAAAAACATAACAACAAGAGATGTATCTTTTAATGTTTGGCTTGAAAATAAAGTGGAGAATGTGAGAACAGAATTCTGTTCAAGATCATAGTCTGTTAAGCTTGTCATGGACAAAAAACATACAAAAATTAAATATCTTTTACAACGTTTCAATCATACCGTGCATGTGACTGCAAGAAAAACGTCTGCACTCTGTACATTTTTCAGCCTATAGGAGTGTAATATGGGCATAAGTTATTTTGGAAAAGTTTAAATAGTTTCAAGTTTGAAATGATCTCAAAATTTATGTCTGAAATGCCCCGATGATCCGATATTCTGGTAATAATTATTACCATAAAGGGAGGGATGTTCTTGTTGAAAGATCTCACTACATGATATGAGAACACAAATATATCTGCTTTTGTACACCATTTTGTCCAAACTCGTTCTCTTCTTTTCATTTAAAAATAATAGCCTGCATCCAATCACACAATTTGCGCCAGCGTCAATTGAACTCCAGGGCTTTTGGTGCATAGGTTCGTTCAATTTGGGCCAGCTTGTAATAAACCATGGTATTCCCGCAATCCCGCATCTTAGAACTAATACTGATGCAGCATCATCCTCACTGATGGCCTAGTAGTAACATGCTGGACTTTGAATCCAGGAGTCGTGGGTTTCATATCCCGCTTCTTGTCTTTTGTATGAGACTTCTACCCAAGGTCCGAGGGGCCTCCATGGCAGATTGGTGCAAGATGTTTGTCTTGTGATCACTTGCCTCTCATCATGTAGGTTCAAATCCCACTTAGGCCTTGTATGTGAGAATGTTGCCAGTTATTTGAGGAAGGTCAGTGGTTCTACCCAGGTGGTCCTTGGTGCCTGAAAAGCACTTTAGATCTTCTTCAGCAGTAAAACTGGCTGCCATATATAGATTCTCTTGTGCTGAAAAAAATGGTGTAAAACCCATAATGATATACCAACAACTTCTCATCTCTAAACGACCTCAGGTGTTGGAGAGACTTAAACACCAAAATTAACCAACCAATCAACATCAACACCAGCAGCAGAAGTACTGGTTTATCATTTATGAGTGTATCAACTTTTACCATAGTAATTTACTTTAAACCTATGAATATTGTCGATTATGTTTCCTGACATTTATCTAATGAAGAGTCATCATTAGACTGTGCAAACAGATTTATATGTTGGTAGCTTTGAAAATTTTACATTTTCAGCTCACACAAATCCGAAAATGCATGAATGTTTTTCAGTGATACAATTGGATTGAGTAACTACTAGAATCAATAAACCAAGAAATCAAATTATTCAAGTATGTCAGGCAGAAGCACAAATATAATCTGTCAACTGATATTCTGATCCCTAAATTTGCGAGATTTATTCAGCTATACTGTTTTGGTGGATAGAAACACAAAAATGGACAGAATGGACCAGAACAGAGGTAATCACCGGAACAGACAGTTAAAATCGATGTAATTAATCTTTAAGTAGCTTAATTCATATTTTTTTGTTTAAATGCACGCCGTTTATTGTCCTCCTTTTGATATTTCTTATTCAAGCTGAGAAAACAATGTCATGCACATTAAAGAATAGGAACACTTATGCTCATCTTTGTCGTTATTATATACTTCAGAAACAGTCACGTTAGCTTGATGTTGTTGCTACATGTCAATACCCAGCAGTATTGACCGTAGTTAAGTAAAAATATTCACCGCTTCCTTATATTGTAAATACATTTTGGCATTCGTAAAATTCCAAGTCCGTTCCAGTGATTATCTCTGTTCTGATGAGTCTGGTGATTCTGTCTACCTATGCTAGTTGTCTTGTTTTAGATAAGTATCCAAATTTGTCACATGCTTATCCGATTACTATGCTAATTGTTTGTCAACCTGAGGTGTACACCAATGTGAAATGGAACTGGAAGACTGAATTCCAAGATAGTAAACCTCCACATTTTTGGATGTATTCCACTTGGATTCCATGTTTCCGTAGAAAACTAGAGAGTTCATCAACTCCCAATGCTGACCAAACATGATGTACGATAATGTCAGAGTATGATGAATACTATGAGACCAATGAAATCATATAACCCAGTCAAGTTCTCTCCCCTGCAGAGATGCTGCTAGGATTTTATCTAAAGGGGGTGGGGGTGGGGTCCCTCCTTGTCACCAAAATAAGGTGGGAGTAGACAAAAAGAGGGGGAAGGGGGAGGAAACAGCCATAGTTCACTATTCACCCAGCACTTAAATATCTGTTTCTCAGTCTTACTGCTCCACTCTGTTAGGACTCTGTTTAAATCATAATCCTCAAAAGATGTCTCCTCTATTTGTATAAGCATTAATCTGTTTATTGTTTCTGAACTTAATCAGTTCCTTATCTGTGTATGAATATTGTTCTGTGCTGGGAATCCCCTTTCACAGTCTGTTGTCTGAAGGGGCATATCCATTGCTAGCTTAGCCAGCTTGAACAAACTGGCAAACTGTTTTTTTTATGGCTGTTATGTACAATTTTCCACATCTCATAGGTATGGTCTCTTGGATATCTCTGTTCCAAAATAAGATTTTTCACTAACATGAACTCTGCCAAAGTTTCACTTTCTTGAATTGGTGCTTTGCAGCCTACTTTGCCAGATTTCTTATATGTTCCATAATGCTGTATTAGGGTTTTAAGTCCATCAAATCCATAATCTGCTTGTTCAGACAGAGGTATTTGATCAAATAAATATCCTGACTTTTTAATTTTTATTTAGATTCTTATTTTATTCAATTTATCTTAACACTTAAAGTGCTATACTCAGTATAGTTTTGTAGCACAAGATCTGAATTGTCTGAGAAAATAAATGAAAATAGCACTCTACTTTTAAATTGCCTGTATTTTAATTAGGCTTGTTTTGTCCAAAGGGGTTGACCAGCATGCTGTCTGCCATCCAGCATGTACATCGAACTCGTATTCAACATCATATTGGGGCTCAAAATCACTCACTGGTATTTCCAGTAACACTTTTGCAGCTCCAATAGACTGATATACTTCAAAACTTCATAATCATTGTCATCATCGCTGTCATTAGCCAGTATTTGCCGAATGACATCGTCATCTGAAGATGAACCATGTTGGTAGTCAGCCATATTGGATTTTCTGTGTGGCCCATATTTTCAACATGGATTTGTAAAACTTTCCTGATGACTGTAAGGTTAAAAATCTGACAGAATCCCGGTTCCAGGGCCCAATGTCCCAATCAAATTTAGTTTATCAACCAATCATGTCAAACTGAAGTATCCAGCTATGTAAACATTTGCCTACCTGAGAAGCGATGTTGCAACAAGTGCTATGAGACCTCTACCGGCAACAGGACATGTCTTGCAACCAGCACTTTAAGGATTAACAGTTAAAATAAAAAATGTATAATATGCGCAATTTTAAACTAATTTCAAGAAGTTCTCACACATCAATGCTTTCCAACTTCGTGAAATCATACAAACTTTGGGTGATTAGAGCATTCAGGCAGCATCTCTGCCCCTGTATGTTGATTTGCCACAAGTTAGACCACTAAGAAGAAGTTAGGTGTGATTTTAAATATATATATATATATGCATATTTTCCAACAACCCCACCTGTGATTTCTGATTTTGCTGACACAACCCACACAAGAAGTGATTTTCCTAACCAACCCTCCACTGTAAGAATCAAAAAGGTTGAAACACAACCACCTACATAAGTTTTTTTGAAGTGCCGTCACCGGAGAGGGGGGGGGGGGTATATGTTTTACTGGAACAGCCCTTAGTGAAAATCTCATGTTGATATGATCATCCATTGAGGAGGAGTAGCAATAACAAGATTTTCAAGATGAGTGCCGTGGTGGCAATATTGGACCCCAGATGAGCACCATTTTCATTTAGGTCCAACTAGACATGATAAGAGGTCTTTTAGTGAAAATCCCGTGTTAATATGACCATCCATTCAGGAGGAGTAGCGATAACAGGATTTTCAAGATGGCTGCTATGTCACTTTTACCATAACTGATAGACCTCTATCGCTTTTTGATACACATTAACCCACCTTAGTTCAATAAATCGTAGGCTGACCAGCTCCATTTTGTGTATTATTAATGTAAGCAAACTGACATAGAGGAAGTAACCAAAAAGCATCTGCATGACTAAGAAAGCAGGAACATTTTACATCCTACTGTTTTCCGTAAACAACAAGCAAATGCAATTTTCTATACAATTTCAAAAAGTTTCAGGTCTACCCTTTCATAATTATTACATTAAGTAACTTTACCACATAAGTCACTGGCAAACAGACAATGCAAACAAGGCACTATTTCTTTGGAATATCTTCCTGATTTTGGTCAACCTCAAAGAGGGGGGGGGGGGGGTAATTGTGATCTGAGGCCTGTCATTTTACACATTTTGCAGCAAATCCCAGTCAAACTAATATATCTTCAAGACAGGCATATTGTAAACTTACTTAGTAAATATTATCAAGTTTCATGCACTACTAGCCATTCAGCAAGGTGCAATTTTGAGACCTAATGTGCCTACAAGTGAGAAATTCAATTTATAATAACTTTTTTATTTATTGGACTTTTTTGATGCAGTAAATTTTAAATTGAAATTTGAAATAATCTCTATTGAAAATATGATTCAAGAGTGAAAATGACAGTAAAATTGAATTGTTAAAAAATTTTGTTAGAACTTGGTAAAAAAAATTAAAAATTTAATTGAAATGTTTTATTATAATAACAATCAAACGTCAGAAACTGCTACATTTTAAAAAGCAAAGTTGACACAAATCTGCTGAACACAACAAGTGGTCACTCATGCACAGGTTAGATAGGCTATTAAATCTAGTCGCAGTGGGGCATGACAGCTCATAGCAGAATGCCAGTGAATACACAATGCCCCTGAGTCATCAGGTACTGGACTTGACAATAAACAAATACTGACACTTGCCATGTGGTAGTTGCAGGGTCTCAGGGATGTATCTAGTTGTCAGGGTAGCTGACAGGATACCAAAAATTAGATATAAATATGAGAGCTGTACTAAGGTTTATCAGATCAATGCAAAGTGTAGAAAGTGTAGCACTGAATGCAACAATGAAGGGCGACCATAAGAGAAGAAAAACACAGTTCCAGGGAGGTCATTCTCTTTGGAATAAGGGCATTTCTATGTGCAGTGAAGACTCACCCACTGTCTCTGTTTCAACACAGCCCAGGGCTGTTGCCAGAATGAGTGAAGCCGAGTTTTTCCTAGTCATCAAGTCAAATGATGATGGAGCCTCTGTATCAACACCAGACTGTGAGGGTGCATCCAAGCCACTTCAACTGCTGCGGCCTGTTCACGGTACAAAGTCACACCTGAAAAAGACAACAAAATGTCAGGCCTTTGAAGGAATAAGACTAGTAGATAATGAAAAATTGGCAGATGGATGGAATACATCTCTACAGTATCATCACCAAGCATCCCCCCCCCCCCCCCGCAACAACCCTGAAATGCAGATTGCGAAGGAGACAAAATGGGGAGTCTGCTGGAAAATAATACTCAAGTGTGTAAAGTGTGACTTTCAAGAGCCCGAATGTAAGCTGTATAAGGAATTAAAGACACGCAAGCCAGGACCAGACCCTGCCACACCAAATATTGGACTTGCAGTCAGTCTTCAGAACACACCTGTAGGTAATAGAAAAGCACAACTTATTATGGCTAACATGGATATGCCACCCCCAGCCAGAAGCAGCATGCAAAGGACATTTAATATTGTGGCCAAAAATGTGTCAGAGTTAAATAAAACGGATATAGCTCAAAAAGTAGAATTTTTGAAAGATATTAACGTGAAGCGTGGAAATGAACCCAGTACTATAAACATTTCAATGGATGGCAGATACAATTCAACAAGCATAGTAAGTCGCAAAAAGCCCGGCCAGAATGATTCACAAGCTATTGGCATCGCATGTGAAACTATGACTGACAAGAAGTTTATCATAAGTGCTTGCTTCCAAAATAAACTTTGCTGGAATGGACCTTGGCTAAATGACAAGAAATGAATATGCAATGTCCAGGTGGTCATCCAGTGTACAACAAACTTATTGCCCTTTGCACCACTGTTAGAGTATGATATAGGAAAGGAAATTGGTAGCAAGCATGTTCTACAAGGTGCACTTTTAAAATATGCCACCACAGATGGAGATGCAAGATCAGCTCAAGGGACAGACTATGACCTCTGAGCTCTTGATCCCATGTGGAAAGTGCAGCGGTAAGCTGACCCAGTTCATTTGGGACAAGCTCAATTGCAACGTTGCAACAAGGCTAATTTTAACTCGGATATGTTTTCTGTCAGAAACAGGAAGTATAGAAGGCCCTAAGCCAGGATGAAAAATCTATATGTAATATGATTCTAAAGGAGCTGATGAAACAGCATGCCGGTGATATGACTACTCTTAGTAAACACTTACCAAAAATTCTTGAATCCACTCTGCTGTGCTATAGTGGAGACTGTTCACGGTGTGCAAGATACTCTGTTGTGTGTGGTGGAGGAGTGACCAGTAACTGGTGTCATCATCTCAGGTAACTCGGACCGCACAAAATCAATAACCAAAACATGCATGAAAGTGACAAAGCGTTACTTCTTGAAATGTTAAAAATGAAACTGAGGGTATCAGCAACTGAAGAAATGAAACAGTATACTAATACATGTACTCAGAAATGTGAAGAAGTTAACAGATCACTGAGTGTTTCAATACCACAAAATATGAACTATTCTAGGAATATGGTTGGTAGAGCTTTTTCAACCATCCACAAATTGAATAACAACCCTGGAACATCAGCTATCACAAAATGTGAGGATTCTGGTGTGAAACTTTCATCACGTGCAAAGCATGCACTATATCAAATGGATAGGGAAGCTGAATATCAAAAGACTTATCAAAAGAGTCCAGATATTGTGAAAAGGAAAGTTATTCAGCATGGAAATAAGATTTCTGAACATTTGAAATATAAGCATTTAAATAAGTGCCAATCAGATTACAGTAAGGGACAGTTGGATCCCAAACCCTCAACAAGTGCTCAAGGAATGCACAGTTCAGATCACATTGATTCAATGTGAGGATGGACAATTCTGTGGACAGACTGTTGTCAACTAACTCTTTAAGATAAATACATTATGAACATATTTTATATTTCTAGAATTATTTATAAGCTAAAATTCATTAATTTATGTGTTTCAATGTTATGATAATTCAGATATTTATTAATTTCATACCTCTGCATGAAAAGTAATATCATTATTAATACATGTTATTAATTGAATATGATACCTATGTTATTTTTTCTACATCTTTATATGAATTAGACATTGAGAATATTCTACATGCCTCTTGCAAACACCTCTATTCACACATTTATTTCTCTCTGCATTCACTACATGTGGCTCAGCCAACAAGACAAGAGATCTTTAAGGCCACAAATAAAATATGTGTTTCCGGTTGGCCGACCATCCCTGTTTCTCGTTGCCGACCCTAGCACTTTTGACATGTGACTGGTTTTGCCCAGTAATTTGAAGCTCTTGAAATATTGCTTGATTTATATATAATGTTTATAAAAAAAACTAAAAAAAAAAAACCTACCGGCCTACCCTAATTTTAAAAAACCTACCGGCCTACCCTAATTTTAAAAAACCTACCGGCCTACCCTAATTTTAAAAAACCTACCGGCCTACCCTAATTTTAAAACCAGTGCAATAGGAAACACCCATATTATTTTTTTTTCGGGGGGGGGGGGACTAGAAATGCACAGAGAGTTATGACAGAGATGATTCACTTCCAGGTTGTCTATCTCCATCCTCTCATTCAAGACCATATAACTGAGTCTGTGAGCATTTACTGTATGCCATTTGCCAGATATTGGTGACTAAAACTTTATAGCACCATAGCCACTAGACTTTACAGCCCTGGTCCAAACCAAACTTTGCAAATTTGGCTCCTGGTACACTGTGTGCCGAAATTAGTTTCCTATATTTCATAAAAAAGCCCTCCATTTTGTACTTTTAGCAGGATAAAAAGATGAAAGTGAGGCTAAAGATGCTGAGTAAGAATATAAACTATGATCTCTGGCCTTATCATAATACAAGTTAATTGATACAATGCTGAAAATTAAAATTTAATGTTAAAAAATTTTATTTAATTTTTAAATTTTAGAAAAATTTAATTTGTTTTTTAATTTTAAAATTTTATTACTATTCAATTTTCTAAAGTATGGACCACAATTGTGTGAATTTTCAGCTCTGTATCATAAGTACTTGTCTCGAAATGTCAGATCAGAGAGACATACCCCGCCCACCCATACGAAAAAACTTCCATACAGGTCTCAGACCACAATTATTTTTCTTCTATTGTATGTATTAGCATCCAACACTATGCCACTTTTACCATAACTGATAGACCTCTATCGCTTTTTGATACACATTAACCCACCCAATTAGTCCAATAAATCCGGCATGGTTTCATCTTAGGTTGACCAGCTCCATTTTGTGTATTACTAATGTAAACAAACTGATGTAGAGGAATTAATCAAAAAGCGTCTGCGTGACCCAGAAAGTAGGGACATTTTAAATTCTACTGTTTTCATTAAACAAAAAGCAAATGCAACTTTCTACACAATTTCATAAAGTTTCAGGTCTACCCTTTCATAATTGTTACAATAAGTAACTTTACCACACAAGTCACTGGCAAACAGACCATGCAAACAAGGCACTATTTCTTCGGAATATCTTCCTGATGTTGGTCAACCTCAAGGGGGGATAATTGTGGTCTGAGGCCATTAAGAATCTCATCAGGGCCACCTTGGGTATTTCTGTGAGACACAAATATGCCTAATATGTATGTCGCAATTTACTTAAAAATCACACATTTTGTTCACTGGAAATGTCTTTGTGAAACTGAAACTGCAACCTATTCGGACCATCTCGGATATTTCTACGACTGTGCTGATCATATAATTGACAAAAAAATAAGTTCTGCAACTTCTCGGTCAATCCATTAATAAACAACCGAGGTGGTCAGAATGGCAGCTAATGGCATACATTCGAGGTATGATTCGTAGGATTGACATCAAAGTTGAGAATGATATCAGCAACAAAGGTTATGAATAGTTGACTTTACCTGGCTGATTTGTGTTGTAAAAACCAATTACTGCCCGGATTTTTTTGGGAGAGCTAAATGACTTTAGATGCAATATGTATATTTTGTTCATGATTTCTTCTTAAACCAAATGAAGGTAGATAATATATTAGCGAATGATGAATAAGGATTAAATTATAACAGCAAATTATAATGTTTGTTTGTCTATTTTAATTCAGTAACCCGAGTGCTTGGATCTATCTATCTATCTATCTATCTTTATTCTTTCCTTATGTTTCTCAGTCTGGTTAGTACTGGTAGTATAAATGGAATTTCTACTACCACCTCACCACCCCACAACCCTTCTCCCTCCTCTACTACCACCTCACCACCCCACAACCCTTCTCCCTCCTCATACTCCAATTCCCGCCATTGTGAACACAGATAATATAAATGTATATTTGTTCTATACCAAATACATGAAGTTTTATAATAATATATGGTAGATTGATAATTACAAAATGCTTATTTAAAATCCCTTCAAATGTAAGGTCACGAATTATTTGGTATGTTCACTCCTATATCAGGAGTTTGTCTGACTTTTCTGGGTAAAGTCCTCTTTCTACAAACAAAGTAACCAATCATTCCAGGGAATTTGCAATCATTTAGCAACAAGCGGAGCAAAGTCCTCTTGCTATAAACAAATAACCAATCCTTCTTGGGAATTTGCAAGCACAGTGCAACAAGTTGGGTTATGAATAGTTGACCTTACCAGACTAATTGTTTTTTGTTGCAAAGAATTACTGCCCTTCACTGAACCTCTAATCGAACATTAACACCAACACCAATACTATTAATTCTAATCCACGACTAACACCAACACCATTACTAATGATTCTAATCGAACACTAACACCAACACCACTACTATTAATTTTAATTGAACACTAACACTAACACCACTACTATTAATTCTAATGGAACACTAACGCAAACACCACTACTATTAATTTTAATGGAAGATTAACACCAAAACCAGTACTATTAATTCTAATGGAACAATAACACAAACACCACTACTATTAATTATAATCAAACACTAATACCAACACCACTACTATTAATTATAATTGAACACTAATGCCACTACTATTAGTTCTAATCGAACACTAACACAAACACCACTACTATTAATTATAATCAAACACTAATACCAACACAAATACTATTAATTCTTATTGAACACTAATACCAACACCACTGCTATTAATTCTAATCAAACACTAACACCAACACCACTACTATTAATTCTAATCGAACACTAACATCACTACTATTGATTCTGCTTTTTTAGCCTTTACTATTAAATTAATCACTTACACCAACACCACTATTAGTTCTAATCGAGCACTAACACCAACACCACTACTATTAATTCTAATCTAACACTAACACCACTACTATTAATTCTAATCGAGCACTAACACCAACACAACTATTATCAATCCTGCCTTTTTAGTCTTTACTATTAAATTAATCACTAACACCAACACCACTACTATTAGTTCTAATTGAGCACTAACACCAACACCACTACTATTAATTCTAATCTAACACTAACACCACTACTATTAATTCTAATCGAGCACTAACACGAACACAACTATTATCAACCCTGCCTTTTTAGTCTTTACTATTAAATTAACCATTTTTTAATCAATTGTCTAATCGCTGCTAACAACTTGTAGATATTCACATTAGCGTCACATTTCTAGTATTCTTTTTTCTGTCTTGCAGCTGAATTATAAAAAAAAAAAGTACATTATTTCTAAAATTCCACCAACACAACCATGACTACTGCTGCTTTTACTTTTATTTATTTCACCACCTTTCAAAATACCACCATAATCATATCTACTAGAAAAAGGCATGACTGTTGTGGAACATCCAGGTTTAAATGTTGCTTAGTACACATGACATTACGTGATTCATGGTCGTGCTACTGCAAAATTGTAAGGAACCATATTTTGTCCTGATTTGCTTAAAGAAACTGTATTCAACAAAATACATAGCTAGTGCATACTATATCCAAAAAAATTTAAAATTTCTTTAATTCATCCAACATATGTTCCCTCTAACAGTGATGACAGTGAAAGCGACAACAATAATACAGTTAGTATTATTATATAAGATTATATAAGAGAGAGATGGGGGAGTCAGAGAGAAAAGCAGAAATTACAGTTATTTCTGCTATTCTCTCCTCCGACTCCCCCGTCTCTCTCTCTCTCTCTCTCATATGTATATATATATATATATATATATATATATATATATATATATATATATATATATATATGAGCTTCAGAATCTACTATCCGCTACCATTTTGAAATCTGCATGAAAATATTACTTGACCTGAGACATTGTATTCACATAAAACATAGATATGTCCCAAGTAAGTGCTTTGTAAAATTTGCTGGCTGTAAATTCTGCTAGAATGTAATGGCATAAAAATCTTTCTCATTATCCATGAGAAACAAGTGTGCAGCACAATGTATGTATGTATGTATGTATGTATGTATGTATGTATGTATGTATGTATGTATGTATGTAGGGAGCAAGTCAGGCAGGTATACATATAGTATGTATGTATGTATGTATGTATGTATGTATGTATGTATGTATGTATGTATGTATGTATGTATGTATGTATGTATGTATGTATGTATGTATGTATGTATGTATGTATGTATGTATGTATGTATGTATGTATGTATGTATGTATGTATGTATGTATGTATGTATGTATGTATGTATGTATGTATGTATGTATGTATGTATGTATGTATGTATGTATGTATGTATGTATGTATGTATGTATGTATGTATGTATGTATGTATGTATGTATGTATGTATGTATGTATGTATGTATGTATGTATGTATGTATGTATGTATGTATGTATGTATGTATGTATGTATGTATGTATGTATGTATGTATGTATGTATGTATGTATGTATGTATGTATGTAGTGAGCAAGACAGGCAGGTATATATATAGTATGTATGTATGTATGTATGTATGTAGGGAGCAAGACAGGCAGGTATACATATAGTATGTATGTATGTATGTATGTATGTAGGGAGCAAGACAGGCAGGTATACATATAGTATGTATGTATGTATGTATGTATGTATGTATGTATATATGTATGTATGTATGTATGTATGCAGCAAGACAGGCAGGTATACATATAGTATGTATGTATGTATGTATGTATGTATGTATGTACTAGGGAGCAGGACAGGCAGGTATACATATAGCATGTAGGCATGGAGCAGGACAGGCAGGTATACATATTGTATGTACTAGGTAGATAGGTAAATAGGTAAGAAGAGTAGGAAAGATAAATGTTTTCATTTAAGTTGAAAAAGTTGCATTTCCTTAAGGAAAGATATGCTTGACTTAGTTAATTTCATAAATTTCATACACTTATCAATTTGAGTCTCATTTATACAGACACTAAACAACGGAGTTTTAAAAATAAGTTACCAGGGTAAATAATGTGTTGATAGTGAAACATATAATATTACAAGCAAATGTTTTCGGTGGAAGTATATATACGTACATATAGGGTATTGACTTTCTAACGTTTTCATCTTCTCATTGCTCTGTATGTGTCATATCCAATAGTGGACTTCTATACCAAAGTTCAATAGTGGACTTCTATACCAAATGTGAAGGCAACTTATTCATAGAACACAATGATGTATCTAATTACAAAAATTTTCTCAAATAGTTTCAACTTTTCAGTTTGTGACCCTGATCTCGTACTGTTTTACCCTGCTATCCTCAAGGGGTTTACTCCTGACTACAAATTCTATCCGTGAAGCATGAGTTAAGCTCACTTCCCATACAATTAAATAAATGACTTTGACATTTTTTCAAATTTCCACGTACCATAATAAATTCATCTGCAAAGTCTTCCACAGAAGTACATATTCCCATTAAGAGACAAACAGACAGACAGACAGACAGACAGAGAGTGAACAAGATACATAGAGATAAAGGGGGAGGTGGGAGAGAGGACTTCAGCGATATGTTAATGCTAGAGAGATGAACAAACAGGTCAAAGGAAAGAAAAATGTGGCAGCAAAATAAAGGTGTCAAATGTAAAAAAAATGCATATAAATTAATTTTTTTAATTCTATGTACCTATTAATTAGTACGAAATCAATTATGTAAAACTATTTTAGAACACAAGTTCTACAAATTTTAAGAAACCACCAGTTCAAGAAAATACTAGATCCTGGAAAAAAATTTTAATTGGACAATTGTAAATGGTGCAAATATTTCATTGCTGACCTACTTGCTTTACGTCATCAATTTGAGTCCATTTTTCTAGCGATTTTCGCCTTCTGCGCATTTTTTCCGGATGCATCTTAATATATAGCAACGTTCAACCCCATTCAAACTTGCTCGTTTTATTACTTATTTCATTGTATCGTTTATGTAAATATCTGCAGCAAACATCATATAGATTCTGTATAGTACTTACACTTTTGTGTTTTGTTCTTGTTTCACTTGCGTGTAGTCATCTTTTGTGGCTTTGTGCCCTTGATAAAGCAAAAGCGCTTGGGCTGGTTTCACACCAGCTTGACACTGTTGCTAGCCCTGGATTCTACAGGAGAATGTTTGAAAACATTAACAGGGATAACACTTTATGCCCTGGATTCTACAGGAGAATGCTTGATAACATTAACATGGATAGCACATTACGCCCTGGATTCCACAGGAGAATGCTTGATAACATTAACAGGGATAGCACTTTATGCCCTGGATTCTACAGGAGAATGCTTGATAACATTAACAGGGATATTACTTTATGCCCTGGATTCTACAGGAGAAAACTTGAAAACATTAACAGGGATAGCACTTTATTCCCTGGATTCTACAGGAGAATGCTTGATAACATTATCAGGGATAGCACTTTATGCCCTGAATTCACAGGAGAATGCTTGATAACATTAACAGAGATAGGACTTTCCGTTCTGTTTGGTGTATATTTGTAATTCTCTATAATAACTTCTATATACCTTGATTTATGTAGTAGGAATCCAGATAGACTGTGTACTTAGATGAGAATTAATTACTGGATGGATATGCGGGTATGTCTGCTATGCACGAATGCCTATACCACCAACTTTCTAGCATCATATTTTTGGTGATGTGTGCATAGTCGAGATGGTGTAGGGGTTCGTGCTTACAGGCAACGCGATGGGTGCCATTATGCGGATTCGGGTTCAGATCTCTCTAGAGTATGAACGAAAACTATATAACGTGTATGCTAATATTATTTATTTATATTTAAAAAATTATGTTAATGCTATCAAGCATTCTCTTGTAGAATCCAACGATAGCACTTTCCGCTCTGTTTGGTGTATATTTGTAATTCTCTCTCTCTCTCTCTCTCTCTCTCTCTCTCTCTCTCTCTCTCTCATATATATATATATAGTATATACAGTTCTTTAAAAAGTGAAAATGAAGTTTCTGTTTGCCAAGGAATGAAATCATACTCATTATATACCATTTTGTGCAATATCAGCCTCCAGTATATGTGATATTTACTGTATATACCTGATAGATGGTGCAACACTCTTGAAACAATGCACAAACTTAGTCACAAACCATGTGATAGGAAAAAAACAAATGTTCAGCAAAACTAACCAAAGAAAATGACTTTGGAATTTATGTTAATCAATTACAAAGCTATTTAACTTTTATAGTCAACAGTCAGTTCTTGGACAACACAATATAAATCTAGCGAAAATTCCAATGAACACACTAAACATTGATGAATTATCATCTATTTTTCATGGCAAAAGCGTCCATATAAATTTAATGTCAGTATACATGAAAATAAATAACAGGTATTGTCCACCACTGAAATTATTCATCCAAATTTAGAATATATTCAGTGTCTCGTGTACAGTTTTCTAAGTGTTATTTAGGAAAACGTGTGCAAATTAATACATTACGCATGCGCATATTCTTTCCATGTTACCATGAAACAGCAGATAAAGAAAAAGTTCAATGGAGAAAAACAGTTTGTTTCTTCAAGTTTTTTAAGTGGTAGCAAAATGTTACCAGAAAGGTTTCATAAAGTATATACAATTGAATTCAAAATAGAACATATAACAGTTAACATATATTAGTAAAATATCAACTATACATCTATCCGTGCTTATTACAAAAACCAAGAATGATTTTATCATATTAATTACAACTAATCCAAATGCTGCCCTATGGGGTACACTGTCCACCTTGTATGGTATTTCCATTTCATATTAATTACAACTAATCCAAATGCTGCCCTATGGGGTACACTGTCCACGTTGTATGGTATTTCCATTTCATATTAATTACAACTAATCCAAATGCTGCCCTATGGGGTACACTGTCCACGTTGTATGGTATTTCCATTTCATATTAAATTTTTTTGAAGGTTTCAGTCATCATGCTATCTGAACTGCATTAGACTTTATGTCTATCCAATATTGTCATCATTTCTTTCAAAGTCATGTAGTATATTATGGGTTGTATGTTTCACCATCTAGCTGCTAATCACTAGGAAAACTCTTAATTTTTCTGGAAAAGAACACAAAATCATCAAAGTATGCTGCTGTATGGTAAAGATCAGACTTAGATTTTAAAAATTTGATCTGGATGGAATGGTATTTTAGTGTATGCAAAGTTAATTGTCCCAAGAAGAATGTGTCATTATCAAGGAAGTCTACGGTAAAGAACAACTGAGAAAAACAAGTAATTATATTGACAAAATGTAATATGAGCTGCAAGACCATTGTATCAGGAGGAATCACTCTACCATCTGATATGTTACCTTTGACCATAACAGTCGGGGTGGGGGGATTTCCCCCATATTTGCTGCAAAATTTACATAGTTTCTCTTTCAAAAATGTATGGTAAAATGGATTTAAAAAGAAAGAAATTAATGAATAAATAAATCGACAAATACGCAGGTCATGAAAACATATGGATCTAATAAATTCATGCCATTTTATTTTCAGCATTTTCATCTGTTTTACCCTTTTATCATCCACTTCCCTCCACCTTGTTTCTATCTTTCTAACTTTTCTTTATTTGTTCTTCAAACCTAAATCCCAGACAAATTGTATTATGTCTCTTGCATTTAAAGGTGCCTTGACCTAACCCTCAGTAGTATGGGTCACAAGAACGAGGGAGATATCTGCAGTAAACTAGGTACAACATGCATTGTCATATAGCTCAACATTCCCCGGGGATTCAGGGGTGTTGTCAATATTAATATAACCTATATATTTACAAATAACACTTTAATTCTGTATTTCATATTTTAATTTATCGTATCTTTCAATCTAGTCTATTTGTAATATATGTCCCTTCTCAAAACTCCAAAGTCAATTACAATCCATAGTTTTGGAAATTAGTTTTTGTTGGTAGTCAACCCCCATCTCTCCAATCTCTGTAGACCACCAACAGCATGACACTTAAGTTCGGTTGCTAACTAAAACTTCCTAGTTGTGTCACGTAATCTATAAATAGAATAATTAGAAAATGTATCTGAGGCTCAAAATAGGGTAGGTCATCACGGTACAAGCCTGTTTTGGAAGATAAGAACAGTTAGTAGGAAAGACAGAAGTAAAGAAAGATTAAATAGATATCTTCAGTCAATTGTATTTCTACATTTTATAAATGTTATAAGCTAATACAGGTGAACGAAAGACAATTCTAATTTAACATCGATATATATTTTCAATTTCTGTATTTGGAACGACGAAACCTACCAGTGCCTTTTATGAGCTCAAATCATTGAAGTACTTTATCTTCCTGTGATAATACTTTGTTGACAGCACAAAGGTTAGATAAGATGGGCAATTCATTCCAAGGATGTCTGTTTTAATGTAAACCACCGAGGTATTGCAGGGTTCAACCTGATAGTGCAAATTTACAATCACTAGGCCTTGTTGACTGTATATCTTAAGTTAGATATATTTGGGGGTAGTTGTCAAAAGCAAGAATTTTGCATTCTCAGATTCCTTGTCTCCAAGTTTCACTTTATTCCTCCAATACCAGAACAGACCATATTTATATAATTAAAAGTGATATATTGGTAATTTTGTCTTCGATATATAGTTTCAAGGTCTGCATTTGAGACAACGATACCTACCAGTGCCTCTTATGACTTCAAAACATTGAAGTACTTTATTTCCCTGTGAGAAATTTTTTTTGACAGCACAAAGGTTAGATAAGAGGGGACAATTCATTCTAAGGATGTCTTTGTTTCTATTTAAAACACTCATTAGTTACTCGTTTGAACCTGATAGTGTAAAATTTGAACAACTGGACTGGTTAACTGAGTTACTTGAGCTAGGTAGATGTCAAAATCAAGAATTTGGCATTCTCAGATTTCTTATCTCTATGTTTAAGCTCATTCCTCAAATAACCAGAATAGTCCATACTTATATGATTAAAAGTTATATATTGGTCTAATTTCAAACTTTATCATTTTAAAGAGTACAATAAATAATAATTATATTTTTTGAAAGCTTAAGAAAGTACATCAGAAATTGCCTTCTTCAATTTGACCTTTTGTCACATAGTCACCCGTGTATTTTTCTTCCTTGTCGTAACAAACAATGTGTTCAGTTGAATGAGATATTCTTGGATTTTACGCCTGCCCTTTACAAAGACGTTTTGACCCAGATATTGAAAATTTGTCAGACCAAAATTATGACCAGAATAATATATGATGCAATTGAAAAACAGAATCAGCTAATTAACATATTTATCTTACTCTAAATTCCGCGATATTGAAATCTGAACCGATAAATACGAAATGCTACAAGGTGGTGAAGAATTACAAGTATGTTGTATCATGAGATATGAAAAGATAGATAGATGGATAGATTGGTTTATCAAATGTCTGGCTTTGTAGAATCATTTCCATCCCATACCCAGATATATTGACCCCAACTTCTAGCATAGATTACGCTCTATAAGGAAAAGCACAATTAGTACTGAACAAACTAAATATCTTTAACTAAATACAATCCCTTTTGGTTTTTAATGTTGTACATGAAACAAAGACATTGTATTAAAATTTGTCTGCACTCGTGTGTGGTGTCAATAGAACACATTGTGAAGAGTTATAAAATTTGGATTAAATACCCAAAGACAATATCATGCCTTAAGTACTTCTTCCTTTATGTAATTTGACCAAGTAATGACCAACATATGAGAAATAAAGCGACATGTACACTGGGTTTCTTTATTTGTGAAGGTGTGTGAAACCGACTGTGTTAGAATTTTGGAGAGAGCGCTGTTATTGATTGATCTTAAACTGAGTCGATACTGAACAGTTAGGTGTTACTGTGATAAAACTATTTATATTCCTACAATTTGATGAATATATATCAGTATATAAAAAAGCTCTCAGTAGAAGGTGTATATATGTGATACATCGAGCGAATGAAATTGCAAAATACTGAATACAAATTATATAGAATTCTTACCATTTCTTTATCTTGGAATTTTTGATTTATATCACATACTCTATGTCTTCAAGCTAAAATTGTAAATATTCTTGCAAACGTGTTACAAAACTGTCTAGACCACGTCTTTGGAGTGATTGTCAATCAAACACACATCACAACAACTGTCATCGAACCTAATTTGGTAAAAAAATATGGACCTACAATCTAGTATGCCCAATACAGTATCGAAATCCCAACTTTACGGGCTAGCTTGTATACACAAGGAACATAAAATAGGGGCTTTATAACTGGACAGCTATCTGGGTGTCTAATAGCAATTAAATTTGACATGAGTGAAAATCGAACTTGCTGATAACAAGACTGATGACAGATAAAACAAACCCTGGCAATCAAGCAGCAGAATCATATATATTGAGAGCTGGGGCCTGTCCTAGGAGTATGGATATTAAAAGTGCTGAAAACAAGGCAGAACAACAGCAAAACACAGAATCCCTCAACAAGCACCCCATGACCTCCATCACCCAAGATATGCACAACAACAGCAATAATCACATGGGAACTGGGTCAGTCAAATTAGAGGCTGCATAGGGGAACTGGGTCAGTCTAATTAGAGGTTGCATAGGGGAACTGGGTCAGTCAAATTAGAGGCTGCATAGGGGAACTGGGTCAGTCTAATTAGAGGCTGCATAGGGGAACTGGGTCAGTCAAATTAGAGGCTGCACAGGGGCAGCTTCCAAGATTCAACAAAATTATCAAAATAAGAATTAACAGCTATTGCAATGAAACAATACTCAGAGGTAACGAAACGTAACACAAAATGGAGCATTGTCATTTTCAATAGTATGTTGTTTTCTTGAAGTATGTACATATGCGTGTATATGTTTGTGTGTGTCTTGTTTAATATGGGTTAGTGTGAATCTGACAACACCCTCACAAATACATTTATGAGAGCATTACGCAAAGATTGAATTCATTTTTATGCCAGAATTCCTAAAACAGCAAGAACAAGAGTCCCTAGAAGGGACTGATGCTCAAGTGGGTGAAAAGAATTTCCAGGAAATCAAGATAAGACCATGTCTTCCTTATAACAATGTCTACCATTTTGAATGATGAAAACATGTGGTTTCGCCTCATTTCATTCATGCTGCAAGATGGTGGTCAGGTAAACAGTTTGTCAAAATCAGTGAATATCATTTGATTATTTATTCATCTAGGATGTATTCATCATGGATATTGTTCATCTAAGTACTTAAATGCTTTTGGTAAATTCTCATTGAGACTGATGCTGTTAAAATTTGTATTATTTTTATAAAAATACTTACCAGAGTTTTGCATACAAATAAAATGGTGGTAAATCTAACAATGGCAATACTGTAGAACATTTTCAATGGATCCAGTCTATGTGAGTTCTCTGGATTCACCCAAGATGATATTCGTCATGTGGAAATAAATTCATACAGAAAGGTAATGCCAGATCTTATCCACATCAAAGAAAATCAAGACAGTATCTCTAACCATGTCAGGAACAACTCATCACTGAAGCAGATGAATGAACCTAATTACTAATTTCCAACTCTAAAAATACTCATATCAACTTGGGTATTGTTCAGCTTGGCACAAAACCTTCATTTCTATCAGTGCTTGTCAAACAAAGCCATAATTAATTACAAATTCCCTTGCTCAAGTAGACACGTGTTACATAGGGCCTAATTACTTAACACCTCTAACATCCCCCTCTCCAAGCCCAGGCTGACCCACACGCCTTCATCAAAGTGCAAAAGAAAATGAAACTAATCATGATGAGACTTCTTTCAAACACAATTCAAGTCACAGTTGACAGTAACATGGCAAATTATGTTCTCAGTGACTTGACAGTTATGATCAGGGATCTTAATCTATATGTGCATGTGTATGTATGATGTATATGTGTTATATATTTTTTTTTTCAAGGCAACCCAACAAGTAGTTTAGGAGGAGTAGCAAGAACAAACTTGTGCGAACGGATAGACAGACGAAAGTGACAGATCAGCACCATTTTCATTTAGAAACAAGCAGACATGATAAGGAGTCTTTTAGTGAAAACCCCATGTTGATATGCTGATTCATTTCGGCGCAGTAGCGATGACAAGATTTCCAAGATGGCTGCCATGGCGGCCATATTGGATGTCAGAGAGGCATCATTTTTATTTAGGATCCACTAGAAACCTTAAGACGTCTTCTAGTGAAAACCGCATGTTGGTATCACCATCCATTCCGACGGAGTAGCTATAACAAGATTTTCAAGATGGCTGTTGTGGAATCCATATTGAATGTCAGATCTGCCCCATTTTCATTTAGGACCAACTAAACATCATAAAAAGTCTTTTAGTGAAACCGCACGTCAATATAACTTTCTGTTTAGGAGGAGTAGTAATAACAAGATTTTCAAGATGGCTGCCGTGGTGGACATATTGGACCCCAGATGAGCACAATTTTCATTTAGGACCAACTAGACAACATACGAAGTCTTTTAGTGAAAACTCGATATTGATATGACCATTAACGTAAGAGGAGTAGCGATAAGAATATTTTCAGGATGGCTGCCATGGTATCCACCATTTTCATTTAGGACCAAGTAGACATCACAAGAAGTCTTTTAGTGAAAACCCCATGTTGATATGACCATTAACGTAAGAGGAGTAGCGATAAGAATATTTTCAGGATGGCTGCCATGGTATCCACCATTTTCATTTAGGACCAAGTAACCCCATGTTCATATGACCATCCATTCAGGAGGAGTGTAAATAACAAGATTTTCAAGATGGCCACCGTAGCCGCCATATTGGAACCCAGATGAGCAAAATTTTAATTTAGGACTAGCTAGACATAGTAAGAAGTCTTTTAGTGAAAACCCCATATTGATATGACCATCCATTCGGAAGGAGTTGCGATAACAAGATTTTCAAGATGGCTGCCATTATGGCCATATTGGATGTCAGATCCACACCATTTTCATTTAGTACCAAGAAGACATCATAGGAAGCCTTTCAGTAAAAATCCCATGTTGATATGACCATCCATTAAGGAGGAGTAAAAACAAGATTTTCAAGATGGCCACTGTGGTGGCTATATTGGCTGTCCAAGTAACATCAATTTCATCTAGGATCAACTAGACCAAGGAATGAATGTGTGTGTAAAGTTTCATGGCAATCCTCCAAGTAGTTTAGGAGTAGCAATAACAACCTTGTGCCAATGGATGGACGGACAGACGACAGACGACGTACAACAGACCATGTCAAAAGAAAAATCATATAAAATATGCATTGAGAGCATGGACAGGGCAATTTTACTTTAATAAATCTGAATCAGGATTCCCTTCAATCAGTAAATAATATCACACATGCATTGAGGGGATGGACAGGGCAATTTTACTTTAATAAATCTGAATCAGGATTCCCTTCAATCAGTAAATCATATCAAACATGCATTGAGGGCATGGACAGGGCAATTTTACTTTAATAAATCTGAATCAGGATTCCCTTCAATCAGTAAATAATATCACACATGCATTGAGGGCATGGACAGGGTAATTTTACTTTAATAAATCTGAATCAGGATTCCCTTCAATCAGTAAATCATATCAAACATGCATTGAGGGTATGGACAGGGCAATTTTACTTTGATAAATCTGAATCAGGATTCCCTTCAATCAGTAAATCATATCAAACATGTATTGAGGGCATGGACAGGGCAAAGTTTACTTTAGTAAATCTGGATCAGAACACAGGGAAAGTTTTGAAAAGCCATTTGCATTGAGTGCAATATCTCAAGTATTTCAATATCACCCTATCTACAAAGAGATCATTCTCAGTTTGTATGCAGTGTTTACGTTGTGTGTGTGTGTGTGTGTGTGTGCATGTGTGTGTGTGTGTGAAGTGTGAGAAAAAGAGACATTAGACTGACCTTCATTCCCATATGGCCAGTTTCCTTTACAATTGTACAGATACAGTTAAAAACAAAACGTTTTTGAGAATATGCAATCATTCATTCTTTACAGCTGCTACTGACCGCATGTTTTTTACCGATGTGAACAGCTAATCCAGTATGAGATCTGAAGGTGGGAGTGTAAGGCTGATATTTCAATCTAAGAGTGCTACAAATCTTAAATATGATCAAGCCACTATGAGAATGTGTGTGTGTGTGTGTGTGTAATTATATTGCACTCTAAGTGTGCTACAGATCTTAAATGTGATCAACCCAACTATGAGATGGGGTGTGTGCGTAAGGTTTATATTTCATTCTAAGTGTGCTACAGATCTTAAATATGATCAAGTCACTATAAGACGGTGTGTGTGTGTGTAATTATATTTCACTCTAAGTGTGCTACAAATCTTAAATACACTCAATACACTATGATATGGGGGGGGGGGGCAGCGTCAGGCTTATATTTCACTCTAAGTGTGCTACAAATCTTCAATATGATCAAGCCACTATGAACTATGAGAAGGGGGGGGGGAGGAATCATATTTCATTCCAAGTGCACTACTAAACTTAAATATGATCAAGACACTCTGTGTGTGTGTTAGAGAGAGAGAGAGAGAGAGAGAGAGAGAGAGAGAGAGAGAGAGAGAGAGGCTTATATTTCACGCTAAGTGTACAATAAATCTTACATATGATCAAGACACTGAGATGTGTGTGTGTGTGTGTGTGTCATACTTGCCATATTAACGGTGTTGTTTCTTTTTGAGATTCAAAAAGTGTGTTTTGAGGTGCCATGGGGGGTCAATGAGCCCCAAATGTGACGTCATCCAAACGAGAATAAGCTATCTTTTCAAATCAGCCTATAGCAAATGACTGGAAATTCAAATCTGAATAAAAGAAAATACCGTCTGTTTTCTCTGAAGCATTTAATATACTTACAAAATAAAAAAATAAAAAAATGGTAGACTTAGCATTGTCAAATAACATCACCACAAACATGGTCACAACCTCACGGACATTAAATACAAAAAATATACCGAGTTACTGTCTTTAAAATCCATTGGACAGTGGAATGTCATTTTAATTACATGCAGTCTTTGCTGCTTTCAATAGTTCAGTAGTTGCTTTGACGGTAATGCAAGTGTCATTTGTGTTTACAAATATGCCTACACTTTTCTTTTGTGAATGTGCATCCATGTCTATGTTGGTGCAAGCAATGGCCAAAGTTGCTGAAAGTAATAAGACATGTAAGATAGCAATAAATATCCATTTCAAAACAATGAATCTGGCAATGAAAACATTGAAGGCTTGCGGTAGTCGGCCGAGTTGTTAAAGTCTTTGACCTCCGCTATTGGAACATATTTTCGAGGTTAAAGTCACACCTACGGCAGTGAAGATTTAATTTATTCTCAAGCTGAATTAAGGAAAAAAGGTACTAATTTGTACAAATACACAATTTGTCATTTGATTAATGATTTAATAGTTTTAAATTATTAAAATTCCATGGTACAGTTAATTCAAGGTTAATCAGATATTCAAACACGTTTATGTTTTCACGAGTTTCTTGATCACATGATAAAACGTTTATTACAATCATGTAAATGTCCAAGGAAAATATGAGAAAGTTTCGGTGGCAAAACTGTCAAGCAAATGAGATTATCTCATTTTTTAGAAGTTCTAGAGCATTATGTAATACAATTTTCCTTTGTCCCTTTAAAATGTTGTAGGTCTCCCAAATCTGGAGGGTGAGGGACACAGTGTCCCCTGACCTTTGGATCCTAGTTGCAGCACTGCATTAGAGATAAAATGGTGCTGTTGTTCAACCTACCGAAATAATCATGTTTTGAATGTATAACTGGAGTAAAAATTCAACTTGAAAGAAACGTTGCCCCTGATCACAAACTTTAATAAAGATGGCTTCGACATTTCATTCAATGCAGTCAGATATGTGTTATAACATTTGTTTTTAAACATGCATCAAATTGATGCACTTAACTTCAGACAAAATGGGTTGTTCCACTTAATTTACTTCACCTATGCAATTAGCCTAATGGGCTCTCCCTCAGCAGTGCTCAAAGGCTTTGACATGACACATCACCCTAGCTATTGTGATGTTGTATCACCCTAGTTATTGTGAGCCAATTAAGTAAATCTGTGAAAGGTGTCTATCTCTGACAGCCTAACCTAATATTGTTTCTAAAAAAGCTGTATAAACTGCCCCGAGGATAGTTTTACAGGAGCACTGAGCAAGACTGGTTACTATTTATACATATCACAGATTACGGGCATATATCATTATGATCAAGAAATGTACATTTTTATTGTTTTTTTGGTGGGAAAAATTATTTGCTAAAATTGCTGAAAATCATGTTTTTCGAAACACGACCGTGTCGGAGGGTCTGGGAGTCCAAAATCGTGTTTTTCGCGTGACACGTCGTGTTATGGCATGTGTGTGTATGTGTGTGTGTGTGAGGCTTATATTTCACTCTAAGTGTACCACAAATCTTAAATATCATCAATATGCTATGAAATCTGGAGATGGGGGTGTAAGGCTGATATTTCACTCTAATTGTATTACAAATCTTAAATATGATCAATAGTGCAGGAAACTGCATTTTCGGAGTGCAATATATGTATACAATGCATGTGCAGACTATGTATACAAACCGCCCAAGTCAGTCTAGATTTTTTAAAAATCAAAACATTAATGCGAATTTGTCACATGAGTCAACATTAACATTTCCTCTGATTGTACGTTGTGTTTTCTTCTTCGAACTACTGTCAGTTGTTAAAATCTAAAGGTTTCGACATCTATCGAAAATAGGGAGTATTACACCCGGCGGTTGGCATACTTTACCTTTTGGCCAATGATTATTTTCACTCAGCCATTTCAGTCTGTGCGATACCTAATCAATATGTTTATTGCCTCCGTTGTTCAGTTTGAATATGTCATTGCGATTAATATGTGATTTTTCTTCTTTATTTGACTTTCTTCGATCACATGTTGACTACCCATATCATGCGGTATACTTCGGTAAGATTGCATGACTTAATTCGTGTTCCGAACTATCGCTTGTAGCAACATCGGTAAACATGGTATTTTGCCTTGAAAAACGAAGTGATTTTATTTTATGTAAGATATAATTTTAAGGTGATAATGTGTAAAACATTAATTTGGCTATTTCTTTATAGAATCAACTTTGACATATTAGCTCGTGATTGTTGGAAGATTATAACACACTGTGTCAGTTTAAATTGCTTTATGGGTGGCTTTGTTGGCTTTGTGAGTAGTTTTGGGGCTTTGCGCGTTTTGTGGACTTTCTGTGTGGTTTTGTGGGCTTTTGTGTCGTCGGAAGTATATAAGGCGTTGTAGGTTGCTTGTTGGGCAGTAGGCTCAGCAGCTTTCAAATTAGTCACATCACAATTAGATTGTCAGTTGGTTTTTATTATTATTATTATTATTATTATTATTATTTAGTTCATTATTTTTATGAAGTTTTGGGACTTCGGGCAATATTTTGGACAGTAAATTTTTGTCTAAAGCTTACTGAGGCAAAAAAATTATATTTATTTAAGGAATTTTTCATGCTTTGTTTCTCTCTCTTATTATATGAATTCTTCTCATTTCTGACTTTTTTTTTATAAGCAAACATTAATTTATCATTTGTTATAAGAACTGAGTTATATTGGTCAAAATGAGTTCTTTAATTTTCCTTTTTTCTGTCTTTCTTAAATCCCGTAGATAGGGATACGAATACATTAAAAATCAAAATTGAAAATCACTTAACCAGTACTACTTTTTAAAATTGTTAAAATAACTAGACCACAAAGACTGAAGACAATTCGTATAAAGCACAGAGGCGGAGCGCGGACGTAGCGTGTCAATCTATTCAAGGTACAATATCAAACAATTTTTATTCACAACATAAATAAAAACACAATACTACATTATATTGAAATCAATAGTTTTCAGCGAGGTGAAAGAGCTATTTCGCGGGTTTAACATGAAAACAACAGTGTCATTATCAAGAGTGTCCATTTGTTAACAAGTTTGGACGGGATAAAAGCGTGATCAAGGCTAGTTTGTGTTACAAAATAAAATGTAAGAGAATGAATAATTTTGTTTTTCTTTATTTCAAAACGTCGAAGCAGATAAAGTTCGGTGCTTTAGAAAAGTTGCTGGTTTACTATTGCATTTAATGATAATGTAAAAAGAAAAAGACAAAACAGTGTATGTGTTGATGATGTTTACGTCTCTGTTTAGAAATTTGTTAGATTTTAGTAATTATATTTTCATTATAGACGATCGGTGTTGGGAAGATATTTCTCAAACCTAGTAACTAGCTGTTTATTCGGTACAGGCTTCTTTCATACTGAATTGTATTCTCGGGACTTTATGGTAGCATGGATTAGTTTCATAAAATGTATTCTTTTAAATTTCTTAATATATAGAAAGTATATAAAAGATAAAAGTAAAATATGTCATATTCTTATAATATTTTTAATATTTTGCTTTTGTTTGTCAAACGGCCCAAGATTGTTTCTGATGGTACATCATCATAAAGTTTCTTCATTGATTGCACATCAAAATACCTCTGTCACACAGGGTGGATCATCCATGTAGGAATAAACTGTGCGTGTGATGCTGGTAAATACACAAATATGTATTCAGCTATATTTACAGTACAATTTGAGGGTCTTCTAAATTCTGTAAGGTCGATCTACAATGGTTCAACAAAAAGAGAGTAAGAATTTATGGAGGAAACAGAATTAAAACAACACATGTTCGTTCAGTACGTGGAGTATATATTTTAGAATCAATAATAGATGTATTCCCTGGATGTTTTATTCCTTTTTAATGATGTACCAAATGTACACATCTCCATCGGACACGACTGACCTAGAAGTCAATTGCTTACACAAATATGAACCATTTGCGGCCACAATTGATGCAAGGAAAAAAAACAACAAAAAAACAAACAAACAAACAACAAACAGAAAAAAATACATTGATTTGAAAGAACGTGTAACGAAACAATAGGTTTGCTAATTTTACACACTCAAGCGACAAAAGTATTTCTCTAGAAACAGTTATTCTGAATCACAGATATTGTTACCGTGCAGTCATATAAAGCAAAAAAATATTTAAAAAAACAAAAAACAAAAAAAACAACAAACAAACAAACAAGCAAAAAAACAAACAAACGTAACAAACAACAACAATGGATACACGTACATATTTTTAGCAGCGATAGGTATCTGCTGAAAATACTCCTGGGTTCAAAAAACGAAAACGAGATTTACAATACCTTAAATGAAAAAGTACATGCATTGCAATATGAACATTTATTAATATTTGAAGTTTTTAAAAGATAATGAATTTAAAGAATGTGTACATGTGGTGTAAAAAAAATTTGCAATAAAATAAAAAAATTAAAAGAAGCTTTACATGAGAAATACCAGAGAGAAAAAAAAATGTACATTCCAAAACGTCATCAGTATGCAACACGTCGAAAAAGGCCATAAGGCAACGAAATTTTCCACAATGTTCTACAAGGGTAAAAATGAAACTAACATTTAACGCTTGCAAACAATTGTCAGTCTAGCTATATATAAAAAGCAGAAATAAAGACAATAACAAGAACACAACAAGTTAATCTATGCGATTTTCTAAACAAAATAAACGTTAATGAAAATATTTCAAATGTTAATGTTATTTTGAAGACATTTAAAATTCTCTGTAATTTAATAAAAAAGGTGCCAAAAACAAGATAAACTATTCATTTTTCCTGGACAAAGTTTTACTACATATAAATTAAACATAGCCTTAAAACCTACAATCATACAAATTATAAACAAATTAACCATAATGAAACAAACAAGTGTAACTCATTACAATTCAATACAATAAATTGATTAATTCATCTTTATCAAGTTAACACAGAAAATGCACAAAAACTGACCTTTAAAGTGGCCCAAAAAAGAAATGTTCTCTAATAATATACTGAAAAAATGAAAAAGCTTGTGATTTCAACAAGAATTGTTAAAACTAGTTCAGTCAAACAATTCATTAAGATGGATGGAAAAAGTGGTTTAGTTCATCAAATTAATCAAACAAAGTATTAAAATGGATAAAAAAAAGTAAAATTTTAAACAAAGGAAATCACGTAAATCATTAGAATGGATCAAAAAGTAGCTAAGTTAAACAAATTAATTAGACAAATTATTAAATGAATAAAACCAGTGGTTAATTCAAACAAATTATTCACACAAATCATTAAAACCGATGAAAAAGCAGTTTAGTATAGTTGATTAAACCAGTCAAACAGAATTATTAAAATGGGTGAAAAACTAATTTCTTTTCCGAAAAAATTAATCGAGTAAATTATTCAAATGGATGAAAAAGTAGTTTATTTAGAGAAATTAATCAACTAAATTATGAAATGGATGGAAAAAGAAAATCAGTTAAGCAAATCAAATAGAAAAAGAAATTTTGTTAAACATATTAATGAAATAAATTAGTCAAATGGATGAAAAAGTAATTTTATTAAATAAATCGATGAAGCAAATTATGCAGATAATATAAAAAGAGATTTGTTAAACAGATTAATCAAACAAATCATTCAGATAAAGTGAAGAATAGTTTAGTTTAAGAGAATAATTAAGTAATATTCAAAGCAGTTTATTTAAACAAGTGTTTTCAAAGAAATTATTAAGATGGATTAAAATTAGTTTGGTTAAATACATTATTCACATAATATAAAAGAAATTCAATTGAACAAATTATTTAGATAAAAAAGGAAACAATGTTGTTAAGCAAATTATCCAGGCAATATATTAACATATTTTTCAAGAAAATTATTCAGATAGTACAAAAAGTCGTTCAGTTAAACAGATTCTTTAGATGATAGAGAAGTTATTCAATTGAATACATTAATTAGATAATATTAAAGTAGTTTAGTTAGCACATTCTTCATATGATATGTGAACAAATTAATCAAACACATTATTCAGATAATGTAACAACATGTTCAATTAAACAGATTATTTAGATAATATAAAAAGTATTGCAATCAAATAAACTATAAAAATGGATGAAAAAGTACTTCAGTTGAGCAAATTAATCAAAACAATTATTCAAATAATATAAAAGTAGCTTACTTAAAGAAATTAATCAAACAAATTCAGAAAACGCGAAAAGTAATTCAATTTAACAGATTATTTGAATTATATACAAAATTATATACCAAGCAGTTTAGTTCATGAAATCAATCATATACATTGTTGAAATAGATAAAAAGTAGATTGATTAAATAATTTGTTCAGATAATATAAATGTAGTTTGATTGAACATATGATTTAAGTAAAATAAAAACATAATTTTGTTAAACAGATTATTTAGGTAATATAAATTTAATTCAAATAAGGAAATCAATCAAAATAAATTATTAAATTGGATAAGAAAGTTATTCAGGTAAACAAAGTAATGAAATAAAGTATGTAAATATTATAAAATGTAGTTTAGTTAAGCAGATTATTTCGGTAATATAAAAAGTAGTTAAGTTAAATATTTTAATTAAATTAATAATTAAAATGAATAAAAGATAGTTTGGTTAAATAAATTATTTAGATAATATAAAAGTAGTTTATTAAGCGAATCATCCACATAATATATGGGCAAATTAATAAAACAAATTATTCAGATAATATAGAAAGTACTTCATATAAGCAGGCTATTTAGATAATATCAAAAGTAATTCAGTTAAAAATATCTAGATAATATAAAAGAAGTTTAGTTCAGCAAATTATTGAAATGATATATAAATAAATGAATCAAACAAAATCACCCAGATAATATTAACGCAGTTCAGTTAAACAGGTTATTTATATAAGATAAATGTAGTTCAATTAATCAAATAATTTAGGTAATATAAAAAGTACTTTAGTTAAACAAGTGAACATAATAAATTAATCAGATAAAAGTTTTGAAAATTCTAGTGCTTCTATTTTTTATACTTATAAAAAAGGTTCCAAAATATGCTGTTTCAAAATAAAATTTTAAAACAATTAATAAAAGTAATATACTCAAATAGTCCATAGACATTAAATGAAATAAATTATAAAAGTCATATGCTCAAATTCATAGTAATATAATAAAAAAAAATTATTTGTTTGAATAAACTACCTTTTTATTATCTAAATAATTCGTTTTATTAGGTTGTTTACCTGAATATACCTTTGTCACCCAACTTAATAATTTATTTGATTGGTTTCTATAATTGAACAACTTTATATTATCTAAATGATCCGTTTAACTAAAGTACTTTTTATATTTCCTGAACAATATTTAATCAAACTTCTTTATATTATTAGAATAATTTATTGAACCAAACTACATTTGATCCATTTTAATAATTTATTTGATTGATTTGATGAAATAAACTCCTATTTATATTACAAAAAAGATCTGTTTAACTAAAACTACTTTTCATGCTATCTGATTAATTTATTTGGTAGATTCGTTTAACTAAAATACCTTTATATTGTCTGAATACTTTCTTTGATTAATTCTTTACTGAATTGTTTTTTTTTTCATCAGCTTTGATAATTCATTGTAATAACTTGTTTGACAGAAATTATTTCATATTATCTAAATAGTCTGTTAAACCGAGGATCTTTTTGTATTTTCTGGGTAATTTCTGTTTTAATTTGTTTGCATATCGTTTGAATAATTTGCCTAACTAAACTACTTTTATGTTATCTAAATAATTAATTATACCGAATTACTTGTTATATTATCTAAATACACTGTTTAACTAAACAATGTCTTATATTATCTGAATAATTTATTTTATTAATTATTCATATATTATCTGGATAATTTGCTTAACTATTCTACCTTTTAACATCACATAAATAAGTTGTTGATTGAAGTAATTTTATGTTAGCGAAATAATTTATTTAAGCCAAACTACTTCTAATATATTTTAGGAATTCATTCAATCAATTTGTTTGATTGAACTACATTTTATATTATTTTAATAACCTGTTTGACTAAACATCTTTTCGTATTATCTGGATAAATTGTTTGATTCATATGCTTAACTAAACTACTTTTATATTCCCTTAACAATTTTTCTGATTAATTTATTTAGCTGAATTGCTTTTTTTAAAAATCAGTTTTATAATTTATTTCATTGAATTGTTAATTGAAAAACATTTTTCCTACGTAAATAATCTGTTTAACTCAGCTTCATTTTTATACTACCTAAATAATATGTTTATTCAAGCTGCTTTTATGTTAGCAGAATTATTTATTTAACCAAACCACCCGTAATTCATGTATATAATTTATTTGATTAATCTGATGAACTAAACTTCTTTTACATTACCTAAATAATCTGTTTCACAAAATTACATTTCACGTTATCTGACTAATTTATTTGAATAATCTATTTAACTAAACTGCATTTATATTACCTGATTGATTTGCTGCATTGATTTCTTTAACTGAAATACTTTTTTCGTCCACTTTAATAATTTATTTGATAAAATGTATATGATTGTAATACTTTTTATATTATGTAAATAATCTGTGTAACTGAACATCATTTTATATTATCTGGATAAGGTGTTTGATTAATTTGTTTATACATCATCTGCATAATTTGCTTGACTAGAGTAGTGTTATATTATCTGAATAATATATTCAACTGAATAACTTTTTATATTATGTAAATAACCTGTTTAACTGAACGTTTTATTTTATTTGAATAATTTGTTTGATTAATTCGTTCATGTATGATGCGTATAATTTGCTCAACTAAACTACCTTTTATATTATCTACATAATATGTTTACTTGAACTCCTTTAATATTGTCTAAATAATTTATTTAGCAAACTACTTTTAATCTATTTAGTAATTTATTGCATTTATTTGCTTGGTTGAACTGCTTATTATATTACGTAAATAACCTGCTTAGCAAAAGTTCTTTTTCGTTAGCTAACTGATTTATTTGATTATTTTGTTTAGCTAAACTACTTTTATCTACTTTTGTATTGTTTGAATAATTTGCTTGATTAATTTATTTAGCTGAAGTACTTTTTCAACCATTTATATATATAGTTTATTTGATTACTTTGTTTTGTTGAAGTACTTTTCCATTATGTAAATAATTTGTTTAATTAATGTGTTTAACTGAGTTACTTTTTCATTCATTTTACTAATTTATTTAATTACTTTGTTTAACATAATTACCTTTTCCATCCATTTCAATACTTTAGCTGATTAATTTGTTTAACAGAATTACTTTTTGTTTAACCATTTTAATAATTTCTTTGATTAATTTGTTTGACAGAATTACTTTTTTCATCCATTTTTATAGTTTGCTTCATTGTTTTGACGAGCGAAACTACTGTTTTAATCAATTTCAAGGATTTGTTTTTGATTAATCTGTTTGACTAAATTACTTTTCTTCATGAATTATAATTTATTTGACTAATTAGTCTAACTTAACTATTTTTTCATCCATTTTAATAATTTCTTTAATTCATTTGCTTAGCACAACTATTTTGTCACCCATCTCAATGATATGTTTGATTAATTTGATGAGTCAAGCTACTATTTCATTTGTTTTAATAATTTACTGGATCAAGTTTTTTTTACCAGAATTACTTTTTTCAGTTATTTTGATAATTTATCTGATTTCAGGAGCTAGACAACATTTTTCTTCCATTTTATTGATTTATGTGAACAATTTGTTTAACGGAATTACCTTTCTCAGCCATTTTAATAATTTCTTTGATTAATTTGTTTAACGCAACAACGTTTTCATCCATTTTAACAGATATTTGTTTAATTTATATAAGATAATTACTCTTTCATCCATTTTGATAATTTGTTTGATTAATTTCATGAAAGAAATTGCTTTTTCATCCATTGTAATAATTTGTTTCATTGTTTTGTTTAATTTAATCACTATTTTATCCATTTTAATAATTTATTGAATGAATCTTATTTAACTGAACTTCATTGCCATCCATTTTAATACTTTATTTGAATTGGTTTTTTAACAGAATTACTTTTTTCATCCATTTTAATAATTTATTTGATTAATTTGTTGAACTTAGTCACTTCTTTCATCAATTGTACTAATTTATTCAATTAATTTGTTCCACTGAATTACTTTTTCATCCGTTTAACTGATTTATTGATCAATTTGATTAACTTCACTACTTTGTGGAACCATTTTCGTAATTTGCTCGATTAATTTGAAGAGCTTATCTTCTTTTTATTACGTTTAGTTATTTGTTTGATTAATTTGATGTAATAACCTACTTTTGATCCATTTTAATAATTTCCTTGACTGAACTAGTTTTTGCAAGTCGAGTTGATTTCGCAACCCTTTTCGTTTATTTCAGAAATTCGTAGGAGAAAAGTACTTTAATTGACTACATTAAACGCCAATATCTGTATTTATTTATATGAAAATTAAACTGCACCAAAACAGGCATTTTCCAAACATTTATTTTTTCAATTCTTTTAGTATTTTCTGCTTTAAACAACAATCTTTTTACTTATTGATATGCAAACTGAACTGCACCTGGGCCGGCATTTAAAAGACACTTTTTTCATTTATTCTAGTAGTTTATTAAAGAAAATTACTTTTATTGACTTCTTTAAGCAACAATTTTTGCATTTATTTATATATTCGTGACAAACTACACCAGAACCATCATCCCGAAAACACATATTTTTCTTTTTTATTTCAGGAATTTTTTTTACAAAGAAAATTACTTTTATTGACTGGATTAAACCAAAAAAAATCTTTCTATTTATGTGCAAAATGAACTACACCAGAACTGGCACTGTAAAGACACTTATTTTTATTATTATTATCATTGTTTATTCCAGTTGTTTATTAAAGAAAATTGCTTTCATTTACTTCCTCCAGCATCAACATTTGCATTTACTTCTATATTCATGACAAACTGTCATCCTGAAAACATTTATTTGAGTAGTTTCTTAAAGAAAATTACTTTTTCTGAATGCCTTAGACAACAATGTTTGCATTTTTTTTTATATACAAACTGAGATGCACCAGAACCGGCATTTTAAAGACAATTATTTATTTTTTCATTTATTCCAGTTGTTTACTTGGTTTAAAATTACTTTTATTGACTTCCTTAGACTACAAGTTTTGTACTGATTTATATATTCATGACAAACTGTTAAAGAAAATTACTTTTATTAATGTTAGTACTTATTTATATACGAACTGAATTGCACCAGAGCCAGCATTTTAAAGACACATTTTTCATTTCTTTCAGCAGTTTCCTAAATAAACTTATTTTTATTGACTTCTTTAAGCAACAATGTATGCATTTATTTATATACTCATGACAAACTGCATCAGAATCATCATCCCGAAAGCACATATTTTTTTCACATTTATTTCAGTATTTTTTTTAATTTTTTTTTTGTAAAGAAAATTCCTTTTATTGACTTCATTAAGCAACAATTGTTATTTATTTATAGCTATGCAAACTGAACTGGTGAAGATCCGGCATTATAAAGACACTTATTTTTCCATTTATTCCAGTATTTTATTAAAGAAAACTACATTTATATTGACTTTCTTAAGCAACAATTTTTGCATTTATTTATATATTCGTGACAAATTGCACCAGAACCATTATCCCCAAAAACTCTTTTAAAACCTGTCCTTTTTCAGTCTCTGAAGTATATTTTGAAATAGTAGAGAGAAACATTAACACTTAATGCAAAAGTATATTGTCTACAAATGTATTAGAGTTCAACGTAATTGTACTGTCTTGCTAATGGACTAGATGATTGTCTATAGCAATTTTTTTATTTCACAAGATAAATATTCTATACTGCAACTGCATTAGAATCTAAAGCAAATTTGCATTATTGATAACTGGTCAGATCAGAGTCCATATTGACATATTTAGTGAAATAATATCTTGTTGCGGCTCGAAATAATTAATCTGCCATTCATGCTACTTATGATTAAATTTATCGCCAGGTATTCTGTCTAGGAGCTGAACCTCAAGGCATTTATCTATCTGAAAAATCCTAGAAAACTATATTGCTGTATTTATTTGCACTTCAGTTTGAGTGGTCTAATAATTTTACTGATTCTTAACATATCCCAAAGTAGTCCTCGTCTTGTTATTTTCAATTTTGATTTTTAATATTTTCGTATACACATATTTGAAAGAAAAAAGGTATTGGTCCATTATTGGAACATTTACGCTAATAACAGTAGTTGTTGTTGTTGGCTGGATTTTACGACACTGTTAACATGTTGTTGGTTATAAATGCCGCGGAAATGGGAGCTAAGTTCTCTATCCAAGAACACACGAGGCAGCCGACCCGGGTTAACTTGGTCAGGTATGAAAATAACGAATATTGGATTACAAGTCCGAATCAATGCTTTATCAATAGATAACACCGTCAAGGTTAGGATGGTACAACACGTGTCAGTGTTTGGCACATATAATGGACAATGTTGATCTTAAAACTGGAGATTAATGCCCGCTAAATTGCTTGCGTTATTCGATCCATTGAGATGTACCTAGTACAACCATTTACCCGTCAGGGGATGCCCATATTGCCCTCTCCTTGGGAAGGAAGACTGCAATTGTCGCATATATATATATATATATATATATATATATATATATATATATATATATATATATATATATATATATATATATATATATATATATATATATATATATATATGCACACATAATTGTATTCTTTTTTATGCAGTATGAATAATATATATATATATATATATATATATATATATATATATATATATATATATATATATATATATATATATATATATGTAATTGTACGTCATATCCTCGTGATTCTCTACCTTTTCTCTATGTTGTTATTAAAATATGGAATACAAATTAATGAATGAAATGACTAGAAGTAATACAAATAGTAGCGGTATCACCAGCAACAGCATTTCATCATCAATAAAATGATAGTAGCAGTAGAGAAGTAGCTATAGTTGCTGTTGTTGCATCCAAATTAGTAGATGTCATAGTAGTAGTAGTAGTAGTAGTAGTAGTAGTAGTAGTAGTAGTAGTAATCCTTTCTTTAGTAGTATTAGTAGCAACAACAGCAGCAGTACTAGTAGTAGTAATAGTAGTGTTGAGGTGGATGAATACCACTAGCGATAGGAGGACTGGATAGACAGACAGAAAAACAGACAGACAGAACGATAGCTAGTGTGTGTGTGTGTTTGTTTTTATGTGTGTGTGTATGTTTGTGTGTGTGTGTGTGTGTGTGTGTGTGTGTGTGAGAGAGAGAGAGAGAGAGATATATTTTGAGGTGATTCCTGACATTCCAATGTATACCGTAAACTGGGTCGTCCTACAGCAACGCTACATTGTATACATTTTTACATGCCCTCTTTAAAAACAAAGCTAGTAAACATTCATATCCGTAATTATACTGTTACTTAGTTCATTAGCACGAAAATGAGCTTTCCACGGAACTCTGTTTACTAATTTATTTATTTATCCATTTTTTTTTAAATTTATTTATTTATTTATTTTCTATGAGACTTTTCGAGCTAAGATATGGTACAAGAAAGATCTGACTAATTATGATCTCATAACTTATATATGAGAAGTAGTACAACCAGTTGCGGTATCAGCAACAACAGCATCTCATTATCAATAAAATGTTAGTGGTAGTAGAAGTACAGAAGTAGCAATAGTTGCTGTTGTTGCATCCAAATTAGTAGATGTCATAGTAGTAGTAGTAGTAATCCTTTCTGTAGTAGTATTAGTAGCAACAAAAGCAGCAGTAATAGTAGTAGTAATATTGGTGTTGAGGTGGATGAACACCACTAGCGATAGGAGGACTGGATAGACAGACAGAAAAACAGACAGACAGAATGAGAGAGAGAGAGAGAGAGAGAGAGAGAGAGAGAGAGAGAGAGAGAGAGAGAGAGAGAGAGAGAGAGAGGGTGGAGGGGTGGGGGATGTGGAGGGGAAAAATGGACGTAGTTTACTATATTCAGACAAAGATACTTGAATGCCACCACTGGAGTTTCTCGTCATTATTTTAACTCGTGTATTTTTCACATTTACTTTATAAGCCATATTTTGTACACAAGTAAACAAGATGAACGAGATATGCATATCGTAACTAAAGTAATTTGAATGTTCACGACATTTCATAGTGTTAGTTGTGTACAACACGCCTAAAACTTGGCAGGTAAGGTCAACTATTAATACATTACCTTGTTGCTAAGTACTTCAGAAATTCTATGCAATGATTGCTTGGTCTTGTATATAACGACAAGACTTGCCTGGGCAAATTAGACACAAGTTTCTGGCATTCAAACAGAATAGACTAGTTAACTTGGGAAACTTACATTTTAAGGGATTTATAGACACTTCAATGGATTTATATACATTTTAAAGGATTTATACACATTCTGTAAGTATCAGTCTATTACATACGATTATAAAACTACGTGTGTTTGGTATAGCACTACACAAATACATATTCAAATTACCTGTGTTCACAATTGTGTGAATTCCTATTCAGTCAGTAATTAAATGCTGTGGGTTGACTCATATCAAGATCACTGTACGTGGAGAGAGCTGTGCAGTTCCTGATATATAAGTAATTAAATTCAGAGTTTTGCAGTTTTTCACAATATACTAACCTTCCCGTATGTTATAGATCTACAATTCATATATATGAACAACGATTCTTTTCAAATACGCCAAATTAGTAAAAATGTCATTGTTTAATGTAAAACAAAATAGCAGAAGATACTGAACTGGCCGAGGAGGAATACCACCAAATGGTATGACTGGGAATTTATTGTATACAGATATGGAATATTAAGTTTATTAACCTTTTGTATAGTAAGGGTTATATCATTCTGGACCATGCATTAATATCTCTCTCTCTCTCTGAGAAATTACAAAAGCATGTGCGTGATGCCTACTCCTAACATTCCTGTGTAATTCTCAGTTTCAAAGTCTTGATTTTACTTCTCAGTTGTTGTTGATACACTGGATTAATTATATAGGAGATTAACAAAATTATTACATTCTTTAAATAACAAATTTTACTTGCGACCTTTTAGACACTTTATTTTACAAACAAGCTGATATCTCTACTATAATATATGAATTAAATAGTAGTTATGTACATTACACCGATAAAAGCAAGAACTTTGCTCTCTGTATTTTGCAGCCCAGTCCTTACGTCAACATTGTGTTAGGTAGATAACTCACTTCACTTGGAGTCAACAACACTGAACGAAAACCCGTTATAATAACACCATGGCTACAGGAGGACAGAAAGAAACTGGCTACCATCTGGCTAATGTCGGTACTCTGACACTACAAACCGGTAAGTGATGGATAAGTTATATTTTTTAAAAATCCATTTGCTTTTTAACCCATCAATACACGCACGTTTTTCTTTTCTTTCTTCTTCTTTTTTTTCAGCTTACTAAACCACAGGTGGCCGACGCAAGCTTGATGTTAAAAAAAGCAATAACCTGAAGGGAAAAAATCACACCGAGTGACAAAAGTTCCTCAGATGACTCGTTCTGACACCGGACCCTGTCTATCATACTATATACTTATAGTCACTCGGTGTGATTTTTTTTTCCTTCAGGTTATTGTTTTTTTAACATTAAGCTTGCGTCGTGTTTTCAGCGTACTAAACTCCGTAGAGGCAAAATATATACCATTTAGAAAATTTAAAAAGATTTGAATCAGAATGATACAACTCTATCTCTTTTGTTACTTACGTTTTCATATACTTAATGGAACCTGTCAATATTTACTCTAACATCGACAGCTGCAACTTGGACAATTCTCACTAATCTGGAAATAATAGATACATTGTTTCAACCTCTAGGGGCTAATCTATTTCACCAGAGCTGATATGGTTTGATGACCAAAATATTTTGCCTTTAGATTTATATACGCATAGTATACTATTATTTTGACATGGGTAGAAGCAAGAAAAAAATATTCATCGCCCCACCCCACCTCACCGTCAACCAGGGTTTGCTGCCACTGCGGACAGGTCACACATAATTTTGAGTCATGCATTCCAAGTTTCTTAAATATATCTACCTCCAGCCAGTGCGACTTCGTTTCAACAAAATCCCATTCTTTGATGTCCATATTTTATTTCGCAAAACTCCTGAAATGTAAAATTACATTTAACATGGAATGTCTTTCTTGAAATTATATATGTAGGAAAGTTCGGTTTAAAAACAGCCGAAGACTATTGCAGATTCTTAAAGATACATTCCCATCGTGTAAGCTTAGGTAAGACGACCAGATGGGGTCAGGAAGAAAAGGACAAAAGAGGTTCTTTTTCGCCGCCCCATCACCCATTCCCTTTATTTGTATGTTCGAAGGAAATTATCAACGCGTGTATTGGTATCAATGGCCGTTCATGTCATTCACGCAGTGATTTTTCGTAAACAAAACTTCCACAAAAATGCAGACTTTTTCACGAAAAGTCTTTTTTTTTTTAAAAGGCTGACTTTTTTAATAAAGATGTTCTAGCCAATATTGTCAAAATCTTAATAAAATGTGATCACTTGTTTCACGTAATAAGTGTACATCCTGGTCGAACACGTAAAATATGAATAGATTGTTCATTAAGATTTCTGATCTTTTTCTTAAAATTGTGAATTTTTTAAAAATGATATTGTACTTTATTCTGAAAGCCTAAACATTTTGTGAAAAAATTCCATTGACTTGTACAGACACTTTTTTCGTGAAAAAAGTTAATTTTATAATATCATCACGAAAATTACACTATTTTCAAAAATAAATTAACCTTTCTCGTGAAAACTTTGCATAGATCTGTACAGGTACATCTTTGTGAAAAAAACGACACGAACAAGTCTACTTTTTAGAAGAAATGTTAAATATTAATGTAGATTATGTAAAGAAGTCGAGAAGTAGCAATATTTTGCCAAGAATTTACCGAACACGTTAGCTCAATAAGTGATTTCCAACTAAACAGTGACCATACATGCTGAAAATGTATCGTATTGGATTTACTTTTTTTAGCATACCTTGCATTGTAGTAAGACATAAGTTTTATTTTTCCGTGCTCAGGTATTGTCTTTTTTAAGTGCTTAAAATTTATGTAAAACGGATTTTTTTACTGTTTGAGGGCGAGACATAGTGATCCATGAAACACCGTCTACCAACATCAGTTCACATATTTTCTTTATTATCGTTTTCTCTCTTACTTTCTCCTTCAACTGATTTTAGTTGGGTTTTTTGTGTTGTTGTTCATTGTGACACCTCTAACATGTACTTGCGTTGTGCATATATAACAGGTATACTCCGAAAAAAAAACACTTTCGGAAGCTGCTGATTTTCAGTCATAATTTTAGCCTGTTCATCCCAGCAGTGTCTACCACGATATGCGTGTGTGTATGTTGGGCGGTTTACCGGTCAGATTTACCATCATATGTCCAGATACATCGTGGCATGCCAAGGGAAAAAGATCCGCTGCGCTCCTTGTTATTCGAGAATTTTCGTCATTTGAATATATTTTTATTGCAAGTCCGACGCCCCAGGAGTCGTCTGTCCCTAAATCCGGCCCTGAACAGAAAGAGGGGCGGGGGCTTGAAGCGATTGATCACAAGACTGTTTTTGTTGTCCATCTCTCCGTTTCTCTGTTGGTCGATAGCCTGTTAGTTTTACCACCATAGATCGAGAGAGAGAGAGAGAGAGAGAGAGAGAGAGAGAGAGAGAGATGAATCAACTGAGGTAAAACTGACTGATCAGCTCTCATGGAGTGAGCGATAAGGAGAGACGAAGAGAGGTCTTCAGACATTTTAATACATACAATGATATGTATTAGAACCTTATTATAAGCTTTATGTATTAGAACCTTATTGTAAGGTTTAAAATGTAAAAACAAAGCTTCAGCTAGGTTACAGTATGTGTGTGCCGCCTAGTCAAGGAATTTACAGTACGGCATTCTGTCTCGGAAGGCTATTACAACTTTGTATCATTGGTATCGTATAACACTGTAGAAAAAAATAAAAAAAAAAAAAAAAAAAAAAAAACATGGAAGAAGTGTACACGTACCATTATGACGAGCCAGGTTCTTGTAGATTACTTGGTGTAAGTTCAAATTCAAGGTTGTAATCCAGCTCAATACTTTTTCTCTCACTCGACAGATTTTCACGCATGATTAACCTTTATGGCATGAGAGGGGGAGGGGAAGCAGAGCGAATCTCAATGAAATCATGTAACCTTTTTAATTAATTTAGGAAACGGGGATTATTAGCATTTTTCTCGTTATTTTTTATTTTATAAATAAGTGAAATTCGTCAATGATCTAGAGAATATAAAAACAATATTTCACTGTTAAAATCATACTTATATACGCATTCATACACAATGGGCAAATCATACTTATATACGCATTCATACGCAATGGGCAAATCATAATTATATACGCATTCATACGCAATGGGCAAATCATAATTATATACCAATTCATTCGCAATGGGCAAATCATAATTATATACGCATTCATACGCAATGGGCAAATCATAATTATATACGAATTCATACGCAATGGGCAAATCATAATTATATACGAATTCATACGCAATGGGCAAATCATAATTATATACGAATTCATACGCAATGGGCAAATCATAATTATATACGCATTCATACGCAATGGGAAATCATAATTATATACGCATTCATACGCAATGGGCAAATCATAGTTATGTGCACCAGTAGTACCGGTATATCAAATGGCTTTATACCAACACTTTAAAAGTCATGCTATTTTTAACGTCTATATATCTATCTATCTATCCCCGCGTATAGCCTTCGTTACCTTCAAAGTATTTAAACATATATGTGTAGTTAATGAACCACTGTTAAAAGAAAAGTTCATTTTTTCGGACATTATTTTTGTTATAAAATATTACTGAAGTAAGCTCCCCACTACAACGGAATCAAACTTGCTGACAAAAGTCAAATATTAAATGTGATACGGTTATCAATTATGAGCAATGTATCTCTTAGACAATGGGCCGATATTTTCCAAAACACTGAAATGTTATTGGCACCTGTGCAAGATTATGCATACCTCATGCATTGTATAGGACATCATATTCATCTAAAGGCCAATTTCTAAATAATGAAATAATAAATAACGGTATAAACGGTATAGTTACAGGATTTATTTATTTTCCTGTTTATGAAAATGCACGATGACGAGGCTATCCCGCATCAAAATCAAACCTATTTGTCTGCATCATTCAGTGAATAGCTTGCTTCTTTGTAAGAGTGTTAGAACATGAAACTAAAGCTAATGACCTGTTTATTTTCGCTGACATTTTTATCTAGTATAATTTTAGCACTTTGTAAATAATAACTTCTCCTATGCATTGTGATACGCGTATCGGCACCTTTCACTGACAACTTCAGGATTTTAGTTTGTGTAGTTCTTTGCTCACATCTGTAAGTTGCCCCGATTACGGCAATATTTCATTGAAAAGATACGTCAACCCAATAGGATACAGAACAATACGTACAAGGCAATCAATCGATTTTAATATCATTTTTACTCAAACTTTAATTGGAAGGTGACGAATTAATATTTGTACAAATGACCAATCGACACAATGATTCATTATATAGCGCCTTTTCCTGATTTTCCTGTATTTGTGTATAATTTATGGTCTCGTTACGGGTCGTTTCTCTAGCCAGAAAAACAGCAATTCCAAGTACATTTTAATGAATGTTATCTGCAGAAAGAAAAGAAAAACAAAAACAAAAAGGAGAGCCTGGAAACACTTGCCCCTGTAAAGTCTAGTGACCCTGGAGAGTTTTATGAACTATTTGAAAAATCAACCCTTGGGTAAGTAGCTCTCTGAGAAAGTAAAGCCAGTGCAAGACTTAGACAGGTCTTAGGCGTAATGGAGTACCGAAGACTACGTCATTCTTTAAGGCAGTGTGTGACAACTTGCTGAATCATCGTGGAGGAAATATAATGGTTGTTCACTTATTTGTACGTGTATGATGAAATGGAGATATACTTTACGGTACTACGCTAAATTGTTCTGACTGCTGTGTATGTTTTATTCCGCTCAGGTCTCGAATGTGACGAATGAGGAGGACAAAGGAAATCAAATTTGAATCAGGTTGCGTGCAACATTGATATCAGACTGTGACAGGAGACTAATGACATTTTTGTTCTTGTGGGTTTAACGCCATTTTTCAGCACATGGCGGCCAATATATTTGTTTGTGGAAGAACTCGGAAATAAACCGGGAAGAACCACCGACCCAGGGAAAGTAACTAGCAAGTTTTCTCACACTGGCCGAGCTGAGACTCGAACCCACGCGGACAGTGATGAGATGTGCGAGTGATCTGTAAAGTCGAGCGCCTTGGACCACTTGGCCACGGACTAATGACATAATTACCATCGTAGTAAAGTAAATGTACAACATTTTTCAACTAATAATAACAGCTTGAAACATCAAACAACTTTTTAATAGTTAGCATATTAATCAGAGCGTTATTGTGTTAGATTTTAACTGTTATATAATACAATATATAAGCATATCAAATATATTATGTTATATACATGATGATTACAAAGATTTCATTTAACATGCAAATTTTCATTAGAAAAAGATTGAGAATACCAAATGCATCAGAATCTACATTCTTCAAAAACGGATTTTACGTAACCATCGATAAGTATTATTATGTGCTTTGATATCGCTCAGTATAAAATTATATACGAATTTCATGTATTTGTCCCTTTTTCCCTCACGTAGTGTACAGCAAGAGTTGACGACGTTCAAATTCACTTTTGTCTATGTAAGAATAAATGTTGTTAACTTTCTAGGAAGACTTTGTCAGATTTTCTTTGTGTAATACGAATGGAGCTTGATCGCATTATAAAAGTTACAAGTGTCTCAAGTTGGAGTGAAACTGGATGACGTAATAAAAGTGCACCATAATGCATATGTCCTCAGAATTTATAGTACGAATAAAATATGCTGGCGTGATTAAGTTTAAACGACAGGATGAGAGAAATCTCAAGTCTTGGTTAGCAGAGCACCATATATCCGTCACACATTTCATACGAGCATTATCATCTTTATTTCCTTCCGAAGAAAATTACATTATATAATTATTAAGTATAATCAATCGCTTGATTACGATGAGAAAACTGTCATAAGGTTAGAAAAAGGCAAACACAAACACTAGTATATACAAATAATGAAAACATGTAGGCAACTTATACAGCCTAACCTTATGTGGAGAAAGCAACGAATAAGTTGAAAAAGTGAAGTAAATGAATTTGTACATACAAAAATGTCAATCAAAATGTACTAAGACTATCATGACATATTTCATATATCCTATAAAAAAATATTAGACTTAAAATACTTACATTATAGTAGTCATTAAATTGTGCATGATCTGCGGAAGTTACAAGTTACAAAATCTCTATTTGTAGAACAAATTTGCACTCTGCATAACAAAGTATGCTGCATACTGCAAAAATAACTTGGAATTTTCTCGGTCAGTTAGGCATACACCCGCTGGTAACATTTTACCGAGAAAATATTGCAGTTGCAGTCCATCTTCTGTGTTTAATAGCTTAAAGTGTAGGCTTAGTGGAAAGTTGTCCATCAGGAAATCCAAAAGTTTTCCTGTAACTTTACAACACAAATATAACATATGAAGTCTGTATAAACATCGCCCATTGAATGTACACGTGCAGCTGTCTTTGAGGAACAACAGTTCATAGTCTAGCTATATAAGTAAATACCGAGCTGTCTTGTCTTATTTTAGCCGATTGCCATACTGTGGGATTTCGAAAGGATTCTTGTATCGAAGAGACCTGTCAAAATCTTTTTCATTAGATACTCAAACACTCCAGAGGCTATTTTGAAAACAGCAATTTCGACCTTACAATCTCTTTCCAATTTTGTGTATCTCAAATGTCAGAATGCTGCAAATAACCAGCAAGGTACTGAAGCAAATGAAACCTCTTTAATATATCACATATATAGTTGAAACTAACCTGTAGCTTGACCTGTATGCGCTCAAAATTAAGTGAAATAAAAACATTAGTTTTCTTGTATCAATTTCGGACTGTGCTGATGTACAACCTAGCATTACAAGTGCAGTGACTGATCTTGTATGTGTTGGAAAACCTTGTAAACGTTTGGCAAACTACCTCAGAGTTCTATCCAATGAAGATAGGTCACTTTGTGAAATGGTCTTTAAAGATATTAAATGGGAATTAATTTCATTAAAGAAATCAAACCTATAACTGACTGTTCGGTTTATCGTCATTGTGTAGAGAGAAAGTTTCGGCCGGATTAACAGGCAAACAGACTGACAAACACGGAGAAAGCGAAATGTCTCAATATCCGAACTATGATCACGCACTGAACTGAAATTTCATACACCCTAATAACTGTGTGATCATGAAAAGAATTGATTAGCTCATTATCCCCCCCTTTTTTTTTCAAGTTCTCTTTACCAGAAATCTTTCTGGCATAAGCATTGTACATACCTTACAGTAAAACTGAGTTCATATTTAAATGGACCCCCATACTGATATAGCTTTTACCTCGCTCAAACGGCAAAGATGATTTTCTCGACCAATCACATGCTTTTGATGGCACCTAAAATTTGACATACTTTCCATTACTGTTCTCAGTTTTGAATTTTTGGGGGGCAATTTCCCACTAAGGGGACCATTTGTTCTCTGATCTAGAACGACACCTGCTACACGTGTACCAAGGCATTATATCTTATTAATGAGCGTGGTATGCGTGTATGTGAGCATGCTGTGTGTTTGTGTGTGTGTGTGTGTGTGTGCGTGAGAGAGAGAGAGAGAGAGAGAGAGAGAGAGAGAGAGAGAGAGAGAGCGTATTACTGAGCTACAAATCGATGAATGTACAATATTTAAGTTACATGTTGAAGGAAACGGTTAAGCTACACTTTCGTAGTTTTCTATTTAAAATGGCTGTCTAACCACATCGCATTTTCATCGACTTTTAGTTCAGGCTGTCTTTTACATATATGTATCTTTTTTAATTAACTTAGCTGGTTTCTTACCGACCGAGTCCACTATAAAAGGGAAGATAACTGTAATATCTATGCAGTCATCTACATCATCTGCAGTACAATCTTCGGAACTAATTTCAACTTCATTGCAATAGCTAAGGAATAAATATTTTATTTTGGGTTTCAATTTCACTTTTGATTCCACCTTTTGCATTGTAAGACCTGAAAAATGTCTCATTCATTCACGAGCTTCAGATCCACTCGTCACTTGTCAAACCTTGGAATAAAGTTACATTGTATAACTGTGAAAAGTGATGCAAATTCATTTATGTAGTTTATGGATCGTGTCAAAATGAATTCTCTCTCTCACACAGACACAGACATCATCATCATCGATTTTTCAACACTAGAATTAAGTTCAGTTAATCACTGTCTCACTAACAATTTTTTTTAAGAAAAATAATATAAAAAAATATACAACTTTCATAAAAATATTGACAATATCTGGTAGTGGATCGACAGAGGAAGACGCCTTGAACATGGGTCGGTGCATGAATGTTTGATTTGATAACTTAAACTAGAGATGGAAACCATCGCAAATATTTGAAGTTGATTTTTACACTCAAACACCCCACCCCGATTTACGGAGCTGCATATTTTCCTTGTGAAACATTATACAAAATTATGATGACGCTCCCTCAGTCGGTAATGTAGTTTCTGATTGTCCTCCTATCCCCCACCCCCGGCATGCAAGATGAGAAACCTTCCTTGTAATCAACTCATTCTCTTGAAACATGGTACCCAATACGATAATTCTCTCACATTCTGTATAGGAACTCCGGTTACAAGAGAAAACGACTGACGGACAGACGGAAATGGTTCATTGCAATGTATCTGGAAACAAGTGCCGCCGTAAAAAAGAAAGAAAGAAAAGTTTACTGGCCTTTAATTTGTCACAGAATAATATTTTCTGGAGAGGCTAAGAATTATGATCATTAGAATTATGAAGTAAAATAAGTAGCATATTGCTTTCCGCGTATCTCTTTGATATTTCAAACAATGGAGAGCATGAATCCATATTCTGCAATTTTACCACTTTCACGAGTATTTCTAAAGCACGCCCAGACAGGGTCGCCTTTTCTCCGGGTTACTCCCAATGGCCTTCCTTCTGCAGCCAAAAATAGATGTTGAACCGTACGGACAGAAGAACATGGAGCATTAATTAAATGTATTGAGGGTCTGAAGGGATCAAGGTTGACAAGCATATAGATTAACACGAAAGTTTGCTCGAGACTGACAAAGAAACGAAATAAGAGAAGTGTAATAAGTCGGAATGAACTACAAGTTCTATATAATATAGTGATGTTTTCAGAAAGGTCGGCAATATGGCCGAATTGCATGGCATGTTGTCTCTCACAGACATGCGAATAAATATCACCCAATATATACCTAAACTGCTTGAGTGGGAAACTTTTTGTGTCAAATGAGTCATTTGTTGTAAATGAGTCAATGTAATATATAAAAAACACACAAAAACTTCCAACAAAATTGTAATTTTAAAATTTTCAAACTCCTAATTGGTTGAAACGAATTTAAAATAAACATATATTTTCACATTTTTAAAAGACATTCATCTACGATATTAGCCTAACGGTTGGAATGTGCCTTGCGAGTTGAGTTAAAAATTAATGTTCAAGGGATGAATCTAATCGGGACTAATATATGTTATGAGATGATAATTAGTTAGATCTTTCTTGTACCATATCTTAGCTCAAAAAGTCTCATATGAAATAAATAGATAAATAAATAAAAAATAAATAGATAAATAAATTAGTAAATAGAGTTCCGTGGAAAACTCATTTTCGTGCTAATGAACTAAATAACACTATACTTACGGATGTGAATGTTTACTAGCTTTGTTTTTAAAGAGGGCATGTAAAAAGGTATACAATGTAGCGTTGCAGTAGGACGACCCAGTTTACATTGGAATGTCAGGGATCGCCTCAAAATATTTCTCTCTCTCTCCCTCTCCCTCTCTCTCTCTCTCTCTCTCCACAAACTTACGCAAAATTTTCACTTTCTCCTGCCAGAGAGCTGTCGTGAAGCTACGTGAAAATGTAAGGACAATTCTGAAAAAGGCTATTTAGTTGTTGTTAATGTAATACCCGTAAACACGAAGTTGTACTGGAAAACGTTTGAAAATCTTGTACGGTATGATTTTTTTTAAGGTAACTATGGTACATTTACCTTCTCTGGCGCTAGTCTCCCATATATTCACAAATAGGTTACGTCCCATGACTGGACTAATTGTAACAACAGATCCCATTGGTATGCGTTTGGCGTGTAAGGGACATTTGTCGGCCACAGTCTCCCATATATTTACAATTAGAATATGTCACATGACTGGACTAAATGTAACAACTGATCCCATTGGTATGCGTTTGGCGTGTAAGGGACATTTGTCGGCCACTGTTTAAATAATAGGATAAATGTGTTTCGTAAATTCTTGGGAAAAATATTCTTCCTTCTCTACTTTTTTTGTTTAAACCTAATCTATATCGGTAATTTTATTTGCTTTGGTAATTTCACATTTCTTCAGGAAAGTGATTGGTTCATGTCGATTCAAACCTACCAAAGTGAAAAAGTGCAATATTCAGGAAGAATGTCACTTTCTTAAAAAAAAAGTGCCAATCACACGTCGATACAAACGTTTTATATATTTTTAGAAAGTGTCTTTTTTAAGAGAAAAATGCTATTTTCGTGAAGAATGTACCTTATTTCATTGAAAAGTTCTTGTTAACGGCGATGCAAATTTTCACGATAAAAGAAAAAATTCTTCGTGAAAAAAAAATGCAATCTTCATGAAATGTGTGCATTTTTCACAAATTAAAAAAATATAATCATCAAGAAGACTGGTGATTTTTCTTTTCGTGAATATAGTTGATTCATCATAATGAGTTCCTTCATGAAAATCTTGTCATATTTTTACATGTTCCGCCAAGGTGTAAACTTTTCAACATGAAAAATGCAATCACCTTTCATGAAGATTTTGATAGAATTGGCATCTTTCGTGGAAAATACACTTTTCTCGCTAATTAAGTCAGCTTTTCGTCAACAAATTTTTTTTCGTGAAAAGTCACTACATTAGTGACATGAACGACCATTTATAGATAAGTCTCGCATCGAAGAGAAGATGGTAAATTAACAAAATAAAATATCTTTATAATGCGTAAATACAGCTTTACAATCTTGTTCTCTTAAAATCTGCTGTGCTAAGAAGACACACTAGACAAAAAAGTGATGTATACATACTTACAGTTGTTTACGATCTCCAAATTATTTTCTGTATTTTAATTCTTAATCCTGTAGAAATGTATTAGTTAAGTTTTCATCGATGTTGACTGAGAGTTTCCACATAATAACATTAACGACGAAGACCACGACGATGACAATGCTGATAACCGTTCGTTAGCAATAATGGCGGTACTGCTGCTGTTAATAAACATGATGATGATGATGATGATGATGATAGTTTAATTTAAAAGGTTCCATAATAATAATCATACGATCATGTCATTGGATCACACCCTGCGGGACAGTATGTAGGGAAATAAATGTTGGGAAAAGTGAACAGAAGCTGCACAAATTAGTCCAAAACCAAAGCTTATTTTTAATTTCTTTACTTCAAAGCAGATAATGTATTTTTGTTGCATACTGTAAAGTAACCTCATTAGCGTTGAATCCTAACTTTAGCACATTGCACCGTACATAATCTATTTTCTGTTACGTTTATTTAATTTCTTCGCTTGTACACGTTCCCTGATACTGCTGTAGAAGGTGGAGTTTGTGTGATACAATAAATCACGCTATCTTCTCACACTTCAAATTATTTCAGACCGTAAAGCTGTTTTGACCCCAGGGTCATCTAGTACATCGGTTCAGCGCATATGTACACACAAGCACATTGAGCGAATTCCACCTTAGTTCTTTCATGAAAGATTAAAATCAATCGTCCACAACAGGCTCAAACACGCTTAATTGTGACGTCAACTGTGCATTATGATGCAAGTCATATGCCATCTTGTGATAAGGCTTGTGTTCCATCGCTGCAAAAAAGAATTCCTTAACATTTCCTCCTATGTATTTTGTAAATTCTTTACATTCTGAACTAAATTTATAGTTGAGGAAAGATAGAGGCAAATACAATCTAAATTGAGTGTGATGCCGTTATCAGAGTGTACAGTTCTCTCTAGGTGAAATTTGATCACCAGCGTTTCTGGCGGTCTAAGGGAGGTAACACACGGAGAGAAAAGCAGACGATTCGAAATGGACAATTTATGCAGAAGTTGACATTGTCAACGAACAGGAATTTACTTTGAAATACTCCGCCCGTCGTGGATTTAGGTATGAAGTGTTGAGTATGACAGGGACATGTTAGATGAATGATCAATTATTTTATATTTCATCTTAAATTTTTTTTTTCGTTTGTCCCTTTATTATTTTTTTTTTGTTTTAGCGCCCCCCCCCCCCCCCCCACACACACACTTTGGTTAGATGGCGAACGCTAATATAGTTAAGCAAATTTTCCATTAGTTAAAGAAATTAAAATAAAATTGAAAACATAACTTAAAAATAAATAAAAGCTTTAAAATTTAATAATATGTGATGAGTAAAATGTTCGTGCTTCGCTACAGTACGGTGGCGGCTAGGAGTCTAGCGTGAAAGTAATTTGTAATGGTTTTGTAGAAATTAGAATTTAAGTTGACTGTGACTGTTTGCGATGGGAAATAAGGCCTTTTGTCTACCTAAGAGACCGACCATTTAACTTTTATTTTTTTTATTTTTTTTTTGGGGGGGGCTTTTTTTTTATAGAAAAAATATGGCTCTTAAAAAGCTTTACAAATAATCTTGCTCTAAAAAAAAAAAAAGTATATTATAACTATTGTATCCATGATATTAGTTGGAAAACAAATGTATCTTCAGGTAATGTCTTTCAATGCCCAGTAAACGTATATATGATTATAGGGTGTGGATTTCAATAGTTTTCAAGTTATGACACAGGGGCTAAGTCCCTGTGGGTTTTAATGGAAACAGAGATCAAAAATAGTTGCATGTATGAAATTTTCTCTCAATGCCGACAAAGTGTATATATGGTTATATGGTGGGTGTACAGATAATTTATAAGTTATGACCCACAGGCTAAGTCCCTCTGCGTGTATACATGGTTATTTAGTGAGGATCTCACTTGTTTCCAAGTTATGACCTTAGAGCTAAGCCCTGGGGGAAGGGGTACTGATGAACCCAGTGATCAGTTTCAGTTAAATATATAACTGTATTTCATGCCTAATGAATGTGTATATATAAATATAACTCTGTACTTTTTTTCAAATTTATGTAAAAAATCACCCTACCCCTTTAGCCCCACCCCAGGATCGTGATGAAAACTATAAGAGTGTTAAGCACAATATATACCTATCTACAGGACTATAAATGACCCAAGTTTTATTTGTGTAGTTGTAACAGTGTAGTAAGAGCTGAAAATGATAGAGGGACAACAACAGTTTCCACATAGAACCGGTTATCACACTATACTGATTCATAATTCGGTACAGTATTGTTTTAATGAAGACATTACAAATGTAAAAGTAAAGATAAAGTACATTTGATATTCTGAACTTACTAAAATACTGTACAGAAATAGAATAGTGTCCTTACTGGTTCCATGTGACGTCTGCTGTAAATCCCTCAGGTAATAATACTGATAATAATAATAAGACGATGATGATAATATAACCACAACTATCTTATAGTATTTTGTGTATTGTCCTGATTATGTACTAAATGACTTATTTGAAATGAATGTAATTAGCCCCATGCCAAGCCCTCCATGGCCCCAGAAATATTGTTGTCTCTGGGATCATGATGATGACGGTGACTTACGACGAGGCGTGGAAATGTCCGTTTTTAAATATGGTTGTGGTGGTGGTGACAATTTATGACAGTAGAGTATTGTTTAAAATCATAAATATAATGAAATTCAATCTATGTTGATGTATATAAGTTATATTGTATTTTAATATAAATATACATGTCATTATTGATGTTTATAACATTTTTATCTACAGCCGACCTTGACCCCTGGGGTATTATTGTGTCCAGAGCGATGCTGATGATCACAGACTGTAATACGCGTAAAGTCCATGTTTACAGACGCCATGACGGCATGTTGCTGTCTACATCAGACCGACTGGAGGCAGTTCCCCTTGGCATGTGTTTCATAAATGACAGGGAAATTTGCGTGGCTCTGTGGAACGGTAAAATTGAATTCATGTCAGTAGACGACACAGGTCGGATTAAAAGGGGCAAACAATTCAATCTACAGACAACATTTGATGGCTGTCATGGAGTTGCTAGATTTAGGGATACAGTTGTTGTATGTGGTGTCAAAAATAGGACGATATGTTGGTGTATTGCGTCCCTTGAAGATGGACATGTGGACGATGTACACAACATCTGTGAAGGGTTGTTGAGTTTCTTGACAATAAAAGACTCAATGATTTATATCTCGTGTTTTACTGACTCCCTTGACTCCAATTGTGTGTATGGATATAATATTATGAATAGCCATCAACAACCATTTATATACAAACATGAGGGAGTGTGGTCTCCACATGGAATAACTGTAGATGATAAAGGGTTTTTATTCGTGTGTGACTTGTATCGATCCATTCATCATCTGACAGATCAATGTCAGTTAGTGACCAAATACATGAAGGAGGGGATACCACGTGATCTCAAGGCCATATTCTGGGACAATGGAACTCTGTATGTCGCAAGCTACCACAGTAATGTGATCCATAGATACAATGTACTGTATCCACATCAACAAGGTAATTACCATATTTTTTTATTTTATTGACATCAACCACACATGTATAACTTTATTATCAAGACAAACAATTTTAAAATATTTAAATAAATTTAAAATTAAATAAAAATGTGAAATAATAATTTAGATTGTTTATTTTTTTTTACTTAAATTGTACGTCAACATGTACATGTAGGCTACTTTATTAATTATAAATAAAATATAATAAAATATTATTTGTTGTTATAAATGTAATATTTATATAGTTTTATATAAGTATGTTAATTCCTTATTATTAATTAATCTACACCTTTCTTATCATAACAAATTTTTACACGAAAATTATGAATCAATCGCCCACGACGAGGTCAGTACACATATTTTCTACCAGGTGTCGCTGTCATCGTGGAAATCATCGCACGCGACTTTCATTCCGGTTCAAACTGGATAACACCTCATTGATTCACCTCGTCTAAAAATGGCGGCATACATAAACAGTGGTGTTGTAACGTGTATTTCTTGATGATCTTCTATAATGATCTGGCAAAGACTATTTATTGACTAGCAAATAAAACGGAATAATCGCTATTTAAAGGTATGTGTAAACAGATTTTAAACAAAATTACACCTTTATTCGGTACAAGAAATGCCTAGTAAATAGATGACCTGCATGACTCCCATAGCGTTATTTAGCGAGACCCTCGTGTTCTAGAAATATTACTAGACTGGTTCTTGTCGTAATTGTAGCCCCTGATTACGACAGGTACGAGCATTTGTCAACCTTGATCTTTCCTAAAACAAAATGGCCAAGGGCATTGTATCTAATGTAACCAAAATGGCTGACGTGCAGACGGCTAAAACACGGTATTGGTGCTGAGAGTAGTCTCACTCACTTAAAAAATTGAAATGTTTGATAGAACATTTCAATGAAGCTCATTATATACCCTAGGGTGTCCCCTAGTCAGATCAAGTTAGATTTAGCTTGAACATGCATGCGATTTTGTTTAACCATTATTTCAATTCATTGGTATAACAACAGTTACAGACACTACACTTGGTGTATAACATGCAAGAAAAACAGCATGAAAACTTTAAAACTTTATTTTTTTTCACAGTAACATCAGTAACAGGATATCAACATTTAAAGTAAACAACATAACTGGAAGTGGTAAACAACTTAATAACAAAATCAAAACATCTATGACAAAGGTATCACTTAGAAAAAAAACCTAACCATGAAACTTTTGCATAACAAACATAAAAGACATAGAATAATCTTATTTAGGCATTTATCTAACACCAAGAAGAATATTTAAACAAACAAAATCATTAATACTGGCCAAAAGTATTGCAAACTTCCATAAGAGTCAGAAGTACATTGTCCATAAAATTGGTTACAGACACTACAAAACTATAGCATTTCAATACAGCTGCAGAACCATACATATCTCCATAAAATTCACTTCAAAAATAATTCAACATGAACACATTGACTAGAATTATTCATTAAATGAATGTTGATTAGTTAATAAAATGATAAAACCACATTGTAACAGGTATATGTCCAATACTTGTGTTAAAATTATGAACTGGTAAATAGCACTTGAAAGTTTAATACTAAATAGTGTTTGTAAGAGTAAAATATTGAAGTATAATGAATGTTCAATAAATCATAGTCACTAAAGTATTGTTCAACCCAAGGTGCTGACTCAAACACAGACCCATATGTGATTGATCTTAAGGTTACAGACACTACACATTAAACCTTGACTTTATATTGTCATTTCAAATAGAAGTGCTTATGATTTTTTTCCAGATTTGACTTGAGCTTAGACAATTCAGCTGCATTAAACTTGAAATGACCCCTTTCATTGACTATTTGTGGAGCTTTTACCCTGTACAAGATAGCATCTAGAGCCTCTTGTGAATAATCATCTTTTTCAGGCCAAACATACATGTTGCCAGACTTTCTCATGTATTTAAGTCTAACTTCGTTATGAAGAATGTCTATTACTTCTGCTAAGTATACATCTAGAGGTCCCTTCTTTGGCTTAAGTCCTACAGCAACAAATTCTCCAGGGTGGTATTTCTCTATTGGTTTCTCTGTGTTGGTTGGTGCTTTTTTGTCAACTTTGATCTTCTTTGTCACAATGTTTTGTCTTTCTGTTGACTTCCGTTTCTTATTAGGCTTTTCGCTTGTTGCTGAGTTATGATCTTTCTGGTTACTTCCTTGTTTTCTTTTCTTGTCATTATTTTCTATTGTTGATGGATTCTTGTCTTCAAGTTGTTTTCCTTTCTGACTTAAATTATCTTTATTGAGTACTAACTTTCTCATTTCCCAGGCATTAACATTTTCGCTGAAGTTGCATCTCCCGTCAACCTTCATGCATTGCTCACAATAACAGCTCAGATTTCTTATGCTCAGTTCATAATCATTGCTTCCTGACTTTACAGCATGTAATTTTCTTGTACCTTGCAGTGTTTGCACATCAGTTTCTTCTCTATTTCTCTCAACATCTTTAACAAGGATGAACTCCCTTCTCGAAACTGTTTTAGCTTCATTATCTGTATTTTCCATTTTCAGTTTCTCTGTACAGAAATGATATACATCTTCTGCACAACCTATCACCTTTCTATTGCTGATTACAGCTCTGTAGCAAGCATTCTTGACTGTCGCACCGAGACCATCGCAAACACTCTTTCCATGTGATGTTTCGAAATAATTTCGTGTTACAGATGGCTTTTTCCTCAGACTTATGTCAGCAAAGGCTTTCTTCCCCTTATACTGGGCAGCACAGCCATCTGTCCACTCATGGATCTCCTCTACTTTCACACCTTTCTTCTTCAGAATTTCTATAGCTTTGTTCTCAAAAGTGATAGCTAAGTCTGCATCATGTTTGGTTTCTTCACTGATGCCAATAATGGCATCAGGTACTTCCTTTACCTTTTTTAATTGTGTGTACAGAGTTGCTTTAGGTAACACTTTATTCATTGGTGAATCTCTGGCTGACCCAGTATTTCCTATTTCACAATCAGTCTGAATACACTCTTGCTGTATACTTTCATTCAGTTTGATACGCATTCTCCATGCTTGGGTTCTTTTCACAGCTTCTTTCTTCTTTCTACTTAATTCAGCAGTTTTCGGACTTCTTAAATCAACACTCTTATTAACCGATATTGCCAGGGCTGCTTTTTCTTTCTTTTTTCTGGCGATACCTTTTCATTTCTTCACGTTTTTTCCTTCTTAATTCTTGTTGAAGATTTGAATCGGAAAGTGATTGCTGTTTTTTTAGTAGTCTTGCATCTTTTCTTCTTTCTCTATCAACCCTTTTTAGCTCCTCATGTTTCGCCTTATTTTCCCTCTGTTTTTTTCTCCAGGCTTGTACCTTTAGCCTCGTCTTCTCCCTTCTAGCTTTAATCTTCTGTTCATCTTCTTCTGGCTTATCTTTGCTTCCTAAAAGCAAACAACTTCATTCTCATTTTTGTTCCTCTATGTATACGGATGAAATTTAGACTTTACAAAACATACTTGTAATGAGTACGCAATATGCTTTCATACATAAGCAAACTGGAATAACCTGTAGATTCTTAAAGAAAAGTATCTGATTGAAAAAGAAATAGCATAAAACCTGATGATTATTCAATGTTCTAGCATTTACAATGATTGCACACTTTCCTTAATAATGTAAACAACAGTCGGGTCAATTCACATGTCTAGTAGTGTCTGTAACCATTTGACAATATCAGCAATGTATCCAATACTAAGTCTGAGCTCATTGAATTCTCATAATATTTCTGTTTGAATTTACTAGTCTAATGATATGGAATGCAAAAATACTCAGTTTCAATTGCATATTGTAAGAAATCACTGAAAATGTTGCCTGTTATCAGAAATCTAGATGAAAGAAACTATAAATATACCAAAATATTACAAATTGCAGACAGACAATATGTCAAAATTTAGCCTTACACATCAATACTGTAATAGGAAACATAATTTGGCTTCATTTTTTAAAAAAAAAACAGGGATAAAGTCATAGACAGTATAAAAAGGGGATATTGGTTACAGACACTACAATTTAAGAGTGTGGTTTACCAATTCAATACAAACTTACCAGAGTTGTTCCCAGAGGTTTGCTTTTGTCGTCTTCCCATGTCTTAGGGATGTACCATGGTAAAGAACAGAAAAAGTAATTAAGCAGCTTCTTCTAGGATAAGAAATTCAGGTTACATTGTCTTGTAGTAAATTACTCAAACAGACAGTGCTGCAAGAATGATGCAATATTCAATCAAGAGAGTTATTGCATCACTTTTTTGCTCTTGGCTGCAGAGGTAAATAGATGATGCAACATTACATCACATAAGATGGAACTTTCTATTGAGAAAAACAATGTTTTAATGACAAGTAGAACAATACTTTTATCTTTCATTTTTATACCTGTTTGTGTAGTGTCTGTAACTTTTTTTATTGAGTTGCTGTTTTTTAATGGTACAATACAGCACCACCAATTTTGGCCAACTTGGACATCACATGGATACACATGAGCCTTTGTAGGATTTATACTTTTCCATAATGAAACAACAAAATTATTGCCATATAAACTTGTAAAGGTTACAGACACTACAAAATTTAGAACTGGAAAGTTTGACAAAGAACAAGCTCTCAATCGAATATCTTGGCTAGCCATGTGATTTAAATGGTTTTACTACTTATTATAATATAAAGTCGAGTTCTAGATGTCAATAAAAGTTATAATGAATGTTATTTTGTACAAAATGTTGGCATATAACAACAGATTAGTGTTTGAATTTCAGTGTTGAAACAAAACTTCTACTGACGGTATTTTGCTTATAAAATCCATAATATTTTACCGATTTCTTTAATTCAAGAAGCAATATTTGCAGGATAGAATTCCGCATAAAATCAGACCAATAAATGCATAATTTCAGTATGATATTTAGAGAATTCTCTATTTTATATTCAAGCTTTTTTCGAGTGAGACTACATAACGCTCAAAAATGGCCATTTTTAGAGCTTGTTTCCATGCATATCTCAACAATGGGTTACACTAACCTCTTGAAATTTTCAGGAAAGTAAGAGAGGTATATGCCAGGCTTACCAATCTTTAAAATTGGTTCATATCTTGTTTAATTTTTCTATTTCATGCATATAACATGAAAATTCCTTTATCAGCACCAATACCGTGTTTTAGCCGAGATGATTTCGGAATTTCATTGTACTGATAAAAAAATTACGTTGATCAAATAAATTTGAGGAAATAATAAGTGAAGCTTTAAATTTAGTGTTCCATCGGTTCGTTTTTAAAAAATGTTTTACCGAGGGGATTTTTTTAAAAACGACATGCAGCTCTCGAAGAATTGATACAAAAACTGGTGTTCGGGAGAAAAAAAAATTGTTTTTCTGTTCTATTTTGTATACTGACAAGAGCTTCTTAAGACATTGAAGGTGCAATATTTCATCTATTATTTATTGCAACACAAAATGTTTTATGTACAGTAATTTTATTTTGTTGTATCACGAACATTACCCAATCCGTAAACAATGTATATAGACATTGATTGTTACAAAGGGACAGGTATAGTGTGCACAATCATGTAAACACAAATTGATCAAGGGAAAAAAGAATATATGCTTTAGATTTTTTTTCCCCTTGCAAGTTATAGTTGATTGATATGGTTGTAAAAAAAAAAGTCACTATCACTTTTGTTAGGTTTAACTGTCAGGTTACATGGTTTTTATCATTCCAATAACTGTGCCTTGCTTACCTAAGGTATTGATATGTGAACAAAATTCTAAAGTCACCATAAAGTCCAATACAGAAAAAAGTTGAAAAAAAAATAATTTTGTTTTTGTCTGTGATGTCCAGAGGCAAAATCAAAATTATTTGTTTCAGTTATATGCATTAAGTATCAATATAATTGTGCTGATTGAGAGAGATGTGAAAAGAAACACTGATCATAATACTAGCAATTGGACAAAGTATGTTACAGTAACGTATTCTACACATCATGATATGTCCTCCTCCAGATGTATCCACTCGTCAGATTTGCCCAAGTTGAGCAGTGCAGTTAAAGTAACTTGCATGAATTAGTGTGATGTTGATTTCAGTATGAAGGCTTACACATTATATTTTATACATCAGTAGAGAAAAGCTACTGCAAATTTGAATGAACAAAATGGAACCTTTAAATAATCACAGAGTAGGAAAAGTAGGTATAAGTGATTAACTTGTCTTTACAGATGTATCAGACTGGAAGCAGACATTGAACTTAATGAGGTTTAGTAACACCAAAATATAGACAAACATATGGCACATGAAATAAATGTAGACCCTAGTGATGGTGCAGATGTATTTCCCTGTTAAAGGGGTGCATTAAACAATGTAACAACACTCTTCAAACTTTACATCGTAACAGGCTTATGAGAAGTCACTGCAAACTTCAGATTAGGAAACATATTCATAGACTATGGTGATGGTACAATTTATTTCCTGGGAATGGGGAGCACATTACAGTGTATCAGTACTCTGTTCAAACTTTGTAAAGTCACAGGGGCATGCAAAGTTGTAAAAAAAAAATGGAACAACCTGCTCTAATCACTTGAAAATCTAATCAGGTCATCTACATATTACCAATATGTCTATCAAATTCATTTGTCAACCTGAAGTAATTTTTCTTAACCTTGCTTGCAAGTAGGGGTGAAACGATTCATCGATAAATTGATGTATCGATACTTTTGCCATATCGATACACGTATCGATACAAGAGGTGAAGATTCGATACAAAACGATATCTACCCTATATAAGTTACTTTAATCTTCAGCAGTCATGAATAATTATTAGTCGTTTGCCTTCTTATTCTTTAAATTGAGAATCGATAATGTATTGTATCGTAGGCTGTGTATCATGAATCGTATCGATGCGCGGCACAGGTGTATCATTTCACCCCAACTTGCAAGGTTTTTGCAAAAATGTCTTGAGACAAAAAAGTAAAAATTGTATACAAATAATTCAAAAACAAGGTGATTTACCAGAAGAAAAAAAGCTTGGAACCCACTCAAGATCTAAAAAAATCCATTTGCTTTTTTTAGAAGGGGTTTTCATGGGGCCAGTGGTGAGGTTCCTGTTCTTACTTGCAGTAAAAAGTGTATACTCCACCTTTAATATGACCCAAGATGGTCCACTCCCCTTATCTTTTTTCTTTTTACTGGTAATTATGACTGTGCAATTAATATCATATATGGTAATAATTCTTTATTCATGTATTAATTACCTTTATTGTCTAGTTAGGTAATTTAAGAAGATTTAGTAACATGAACTCAGTGGCATAGGTACATGGCACCCGGGGCAACGATGATGGCCCGAAGGGCCAGAATACAAGGCCCAAATTTTTATTAGCTGTTTTGGCACTCCAATACCTCTGGCGTCTGGGGCAACTGCAACGTCCGCCCCTCCCCCCACTTAGTATGCTACAGGATGAACTTTATTTCAAAGACCAAATGCTCTTCACAAGTGTAAACGTTGAACATGAATAGGACTACTGTGGTATTAAGCCGATTTTAAGTGAAATTATGTGTACTGTTTATGGAAAATAAAGCATTATTTTAAAAAATTACATGTACAATACCTCAGTGTCAGTGTATAAAAAAATATGAAGAGTTATCTCCCTTCAATTATAATCACTATTTACAAACAGGATACATATTTTCTGGAGTGGGAGGGTGGCTATTGTAAATGATGGTATTTTAAATGAACTTATTTGATTGGATTGATGGAATAAGAACGTCAATGAAATTGATTTAAAACGTTATCTGGAACCATAATATATTAAAACAATATGGAGGGGGGGGGGGTCTTTTACAAGGCACTCTGCTTTCCCAAAAATTTGAGGCAGTTTAGCACCATACAGTTTATAAATAATGACACACACATATCCATAACTTTTCCTCATTGAGACAGCATTGGATTGAATACTGTTCAGCAATAAAAGATGGATTGAAATTAGGGTATAGAATGGTTAAAATGTTCTAAACCCATCTGATGTGCAGCTCACCTGCAAATGGTGAAGGTAATTCGTCATGCTGTCTATAAAACATGCTGTCATGCCGTCTATAGAACAAAGAATGTGAATTGTTCTTCACTTAAGAACAATCACACATAATGAGCTTCATTTAATTTACAGCTTCTGATTACAATATATATAAGGAATTCAAATTCTAGAATGCTAGAATGGAGGTATTACCATCATTTAAAGTGTTTCTGACACAACATCGTAGTTTATTGTTGTGTGAAAATCATTAAAGCGAATACACTTTCTGAACTAAATATCCCTATAACTGGGTTGGATGTATATTAGAAAAGCAAAAGGTATTAAAAGGAAACTGAATGAGTGGGACTTAAAATACCTAATGAAGGGGCTGCCCACTTGCACAAGCTGAGTAAAAGTGATCTGACATGGCATGCATATATAGAATGACAGATAACAGTACTTTTACTGAGTACAGTTGGGCATGCCTGGATTGAATACATGTATCCCAACACATGATGATGTCAGAGTACTGAGTGGTCATAGAGAGGTTTCTTTTCAATATAGTGTGATGTCCACTCACAAACATGCAGTAATAGCTAATGTCAGATGTATGACAATTACAGCTGAAAAGTGTGCTTTATTTAAATGCAGTTAGGCACGAATATGTTGAACACAGGTAACCGAAAAACATTGAATTCACAGGACAGTTCGAGGTGGTTGGGGGTAATTGGTGGTAAAGTGCTGACATTCATGTAGTCTGATTAAAGCTTATCAATCTGCACACTAAACTGAAGAAAAATGAATATACTTTAAGTGTTTTCATGTGGGCAGGACTGGATACCTTCTCTGGAACAAAGACAGAACTAATTCACAGTACAATATTGGTAAGGAGTATAAAATGCACGTCTTGAGCTCGTGTAATTATCAGGATATAGCATGTGGTTTAAAGATATAGTTGCTCTTTGCCTAGTCACTAAATTCCTAAAGACACTTAATACATGTAAAAATGTCAAAAAGTTATAGGTATTGAACTCTGTCCACAGGAAGCAAATTGTTGACAAAAGAAGCAAGGTTGTCTCACAAGATGCTGCCCACTATACACCATTTATCCACAAGGCATTGCACCTTCTGCCATATTGTTTTCAGGCAAACAGATAATATAGAATTTAGTAGAACTTATTGTTGTTTTCATCTTTTTCTCCTCCTGAATGGATGGGGTTTTCACTAAAATAATTTTTATGATGCCTAGTTTGTCCAAATTGAAAATGGTGCAGATCTGACATCCAATATGGCCACCAATCTTGTTATTGCTACTCCTCTTCAATGGATGGTCATATCAACATGGGGTTTTCACTGAAAGACTTTTTGTAAAGTCTAGTTTGCCCTAAATGAAAATGGTGCAGATCTGTGATGGCAGATTAGGGTCTATGTTCTTTGCATTTGGACCCGGTTTATATGCACGTATATAAAGTGGGCACTATGTGGCTTGCGCCTGCCTGTACTTTCATTTTCATTATCTTGATAAGTGGCATTGTCTTCTACAATTTCATGAAGTGTGTCTGGGTCTACCAGGGCTAGAGTATGGGGGTGTTAGGAAATACACCCTGTGTAGCTTGTGTCTACTTGAGTAAGGGAGTTTGTTTTATGGCTTTGTTTGACAGTCACAGATAAGAGTGTAGGTTATGGGCAAATTTGAGGATGGCTCTGGCGACACACCATTTTATTGGTATGCAGAACTATGGTAAGCATTTTTAAAAAATCATACAATTTTTAACAGCATCAGTCACATTGAGGATTTACCAAAAGCATTTAAGTACTTAGATGAACAATATCCATGATTACAAAAATACAAGATAAATGAATAATCGTGATATTCACTGAGTATGACAAAGTACTTATAAGTAATTGTTTACCTGCCCACTATCTTGCAGTATGAATGAAATGATGCAAAATGATGTGTTTTCATCATTGAAAATGGTAGACATTGTTAAAAGGAAGAAATGGTCTTGTCTTGATTTCCTGGAAATTCTTCTGTGCAGTAGAGCCTCAGTAATTTCAAGGGACTCTTGTTAATAGAGCAAAACAAACTAACCCTTTCAAATTCGTTATTATTATTATATCAACTGACCACTGTACATCTTAGTGATATTACATTGGCATAGAGTGTAATCACACTTGCAATGAAGCTGACATAGTGTGTTATCACACTTCCTAACAAACTTAGTAAATCATACTTGCAAGCAAACTAATTATGTCAACTAGATAATGTACATTATAGTGATATTAAGCTGGCATAGTGTAATCATACTTGCTAACAAATTAATTATGTCGACTAGCTCATGTACATCATAGTGATATTAAGCTGGCATAGTGTGTAATCATACTTGCTAGCAAACTAATTATGTAAACTGGCTAATGTACATCTTAGTGATATTAAGTTGGCATAGTGTGTAATCCAACTTCATAATAATAATGACTTTAAAGAGGGTGACACAATAAACTAATGTTGACTGGCCCATATATATCTTAGGGCTATGAAGTTGGCATAGTGTATAATCCAACTTCATCACAAACTAATCATGTCAGCGGGTCCATGTACATTTTTGTTATATGAAGCTGAAATCAGCATTAGGGATCATCCATAAAGGACGTCCGCAAAGATGGGGGGAGGGAGGGTTGTTCAAATGCGGACAAGGGGGGGGGGAGGGGGTGTAAAGGACCTTGCAAGCTAGTATTTTTTGTTATGATATTCTGTGTTGAACAGCTGCTTTAGGCCTAGTGAATGTATTCCAGTATGTTTTGCGGACGTCCTTTATGGGTGATCCCTAAGTATAAATTATTTGTTAATTTCAATTTGTACGATTCGTGCCACAATATATATGAATGTGTTGGCTGACCATGCGACTGCATAGCTAGTGCCTGAATAAAGACTTTTTTAAAGAAAGAACTTTCTGTTTATTTTCTTCTTTGTTTTGAGCTACATGTTGTGATGAGATCAGTGAGCGTTGTATTTTGAGAGCACCAGCTATTACACTGCCAGACCATAGAGCAATAGAGCAGTGTATAATGCTAGATGGGGACATCCGCAGCCGGATGGGGGGGGGGGGTAAGCCACATGCGGATAAAAGCGGACAAGGGGAGGGGGGTAGGAAAACAGGTATTATCTGCGGACGTCCTTTATGGACAACCCCTTACTAACTTTTAAGAAAATAAAGAAAAGGATAACGTCACATTTTAAGCAGATTGTTATAATGATGGGATGAATTGTCTGACAACAGTTTAACATTTTTAGGAGTTTTAGTTATTGCTGTATGGTTTATTATTGATTACTTGATCATTATGTAAAGGTTTTGTTGACTTAGATATGACCACTATTTTATACCATGTTCTTCATCAACTTATGGGGTCCTGGATGGCCGAGTGGTCTAAGGCACTGACCTTTATAGATCACTTGCATCTCACCTCTGTCTGTGTGGATTTGAGTTTTGGCTTGATCAATGTAAGCTTAATTGCCATTAGTTTCCCATGGGTCAAAGGTTCTTGGGAAACTCTTCCTTCACCAAATATACTGGCTGCCATGTATCATGTGCTAAAATGGTGTTAAACCCCAAGAGCACAATAACAAATCACTAACTTGCTGTATTACACATAATCTGAATGACAATGAATAGAAATGATACTATTGTGAGCAGTTTGACTGATTAGAAACTTGACATTATGACAGGGTGTTTGAAATTCATGCGAAAAATGACAGGTCTGCAGTGAAGTTGTTCCATCATTCATAAATGTGCATAATGTTATATTTCTGACTAGAGCTACTTTCTTGGCTAGCTACGATGAAGTGATCCTATACTTGCAGTGGAGCAAATAAAACTATTGTCAAAGACAAAAAGATGATGCAAGTACAAATATACTATCTAATGTCATGTTGTCCCACATGCACAGGTGAGAGATTCAGTAAGGGTCCATCTTGTTACCAGCTTTTGGTTCACTTGACAATATATCATCTTATTCTAAGGGTGCAGTATTTAATAACAAAACAGGTGAGCCATACAAATCAAGTCATTTACATGAATCGTTTTCTTCAAAATGGTAGCATGCTAATGTATGGACTACATCACGATATGAAATACATTATGAGCAAAAGCATTTTAGGACAAGCAGCATCAGTTAGTAGCACAAGGTTTTGGTCATAAAGGTTGGTAACACAAAGCTGTGACTAACAGCAAGCAGCATAGAATTACATATGCTGTTCTAACTTAAAAGTACTTCTAAATATTTAATACAGATGTACAGAGCTGAAGCATGCAAGTGCATGAGGATGCCGTGTGTCCTTTAGCTAATTATCAATAAAGATTAAAATACTCTTGCTTACTTTATTATTTCTTATATGCAGTGTTAATATGGTTAGTATTGAATCATGCATGCTATGGGGGTTCAATAGATGTATTCATTTATTCATTAATCATCTCTACAAAAGGAGGTGTTGCAATCAAGAAAAGAACCTATTATGGGTTCTAAGGTTTATTGGTGCTAAAGGTTTTGGTTCACTGCTTTTATGATTTACCCATCTTGGTGCCTTGGTTTGTTCACAAGCAGAATACAAAGTTCTGTTATATGAATTTAACACAAAAAAGGTGTACATATTTTAAGAAGAATAAAGTATCAATATAATTTTTTTGAATTTAGCATGATGAAGTATAGGTGCATTAAATATAAATCGAGTTGTTACATGATGATGTAGGCTACTGGTATTCAGATTCTATTGAAATTCCAAAAAGAAAAGAGTCCAAAACAAGTTTCTTCAAACAAAATCACAAAATAACAACTCTGCTAGTGTTATTTTGTGCAAGGAAATTAATCAGACATTTTTAGCAATTTTACCATGGCCACATCTGATTTTAAAGTTGGTTGAGTCATTTCAGAACAGTGAAAGGGTAAAATTCGAACTACGCTTCTTTGACAAAGACTAGAGAGTGGCAAAGGTCATTGTTGTCGTATTGGATTAAAGTCGCTTATCGTCAACTGACATGTGCAACTACTTTAGCATGTGTGCTTTTGCGCACTAGTTAATTTTTGCGATTAACCACAGAATATTGATGCCACCCAATCAAGTCGCAGGAAGAAGGGCGCCAAAAAGGCCAACACCTGGCTATCTGCCAAGGAGGAGAGGAGGGAGCCACATGGAATCCACATCCACAAGCCCCGGTTCTGGCGCCTTGTTAACATCCTTCAATCTGTCTGTCTGCTTCCACTTACTAACCAGCTGTTACTTTGTTGAGACCTCAAATTTATGCCCAGTTGTCTTTTTTCATTGGGCAGTCCCTATCATATTGCCGAAAAATGTGGAAGTCACATTCCCAGATCGAACAATCCAGTGTTGTGAATTTTCATATTAGGTAGTTTGTCTCTTTTTGTATATTGTGCGTACATTTTGGTTTTCCAAAAAGGTACCTCTTGGCACAGACTAGCAGAATTTTTTTGGTGATCTTTGTTGGGATTTCGTGTTAATGTTAGTTTAATTCATATCACATTATTTGCTGTTTCTTCAAGTTAAGATGTTTGACAATGTAATATTGACTTCACCTAAAGTTAATTTATAGTGTTGGACAAACTAAAGACAAACATAACATGCTTGGGATGCATATTGGACAGAAATACTGCTGAGTATTTCTATATACACTTTTCTAAAGATTGTGACATATTTGCCTGCTGATCAGATTCATTTGTTATGTACAGAATTTCTTCTATTTTCTTTAAAATAAATGCATGTTTTATGTTGAATATATTGCTGTGTACAGAGTGAATCACACAATGTATTAGGGTTGCAACAATTAATTGATATATAGATGTATCGATACTTTTTCTATATTGATACCCATATCAATACAAAAGGGGAAGAATCGATACAAAACGATACTTGCTTTATACAAGTTACTTTAATCTTCAGCAGTCATGAATAATTATTAGTCATTTGCCTTTTCATTCTTTAAATTGAGAATTCATATGAGACGACCGTAGCAAGTACATTTCTGTCAGTAAAAAATAAAAAATCTATTGACAACACCCACTCGCCTTCTACAAATTAACACAAGGTGACTAACTTGCATGGTTTGAAATCTGCCCCCTTCCCCCCGCCCCAATTCCATGCTAATTAGTTTATCCAATCTGAATCTTCAGCCACTGATAACATGTATCAGAAAGAAGACATTGCAGATTTGTTCCCCATGTATGATTTAAGTACTTTACTGATCATTTAATAACCACTTTTACGCGAAATTTATCTGTTGCATCACATCTTGTCTACTTGCATCAAATTGAAGGCTACACTTCCAGTGTGTCATGCAGTGAAATATGTTAGATGCAATTCTGATTAGTCCAGGGTAAAACAATAACCACCAATCATAACTAACTGTAGCGTGTTCACTGTTACATCCGGAAATATTGGCATCCAAACTCTATCCAGATAGATACAAAGCAACATTGAAACTTAACACAAATGAGACTATTAAATGATCTGTAGAGTACTTAAATCGTACATGGGGAATAAGTTTGGAATGTCTCCTTTTACGTTAATATATATAATCTGTGACCAAACGTGCCAATGGGATAAAAAAAAATTTAGCACAGAATCAGCAAGGGGGCAGATTCCAAACTGCACGAGTTATAGCCATTATGTCAGTTTGTTGAAGGTGAGTGGGTGTTGCCAGTAATTTACTTTTTCACTGACAGCAACAAGTGCCTGTTGCCACGGCAGTTGTTTTGTATTTGCAGGAAGTACAATGTGAAGGATTTGGTTGTTAGTCATCTCCGCTCCCACACTGACTTGTTCTAGATAAGATTTTCCTTGTACAAGGAAATCATGCTGTCTCTTCTGTTTTGAAGATTACATGTACACCATAATGCCTTCAAAATTTAAGTGAAGACATGAAATTGTTAATAAGATGTTTTAAAAACATTCATTCAATGCAAAACACAGGGCATGGTGACCAGGATGAGTCGTGCATCTGATCGAATGAAGCATCCTGAATTGGCCTAAAAGGTTGAATAAAAATCAATAACAGCTAACAGGTAGTCTGTATGGAAGTATTTTTTTATTTTTTTTTATCTTGTCAAGGATGAGAATGGCATATGAACAGATGATAATTCTATGTTTGCTTGTAGTCTGCATACTGGAAATACACGCAATATGTCGATAAATAAAAAATGTCAGAACCCTACCATTGACAGACTTTCTAAAGATGAAACGACCGTCAAGTTGATATGTGTATCAATAATGTATCGTAGGCTGTGTATCGAGAATCGCATTGATATGTGACAGGTGTATCGTTTCACCCCTACAATGTATACTGTAAATTAGGTTTTGTTTGCAACAGATTCAGTTTTAACCATTGTTGCATCAAAAATAAAAAAACCACTAACAATCTGGGGTGAAATGATACAATTTTGCCGTGTATTAATACGATTCATGATACACAGCCTATGATAAAATACATTATTGATATACATATCAACTTGATGGTCTTTTCGTCTTTAGAAGGTCTCTCCATGGTAGGATGGTGCTGTTTTATGTATGTTGACATATTGGTTGCACATGTATTCTAGCATGCAGATTACAGACAGACATAGACTTATCATCTGTTCATATGTCATTTTCATCCTGGACAAGATAAAAAAAAAAATATTACCAATTTCATGTCTTCACTTAAATTTGAAGGTATTCTTGTTTTTTATTTTTTCAAAACAGAAGAAATAGTGTAATTTCTTCCTGCAAGGAAAATGATATCTAGCGAAAGTCTGAGTATGGAAGCAGAAATGACTAACAACCAAATCCTTCACATTGTACTTCCTACAGATGCAAAACATCTGCCGTGGACACATTCTTTTCTGAGTTAAAAAGGCAATTATTGACAACACACAGTATTCTACAAATTAATAAGGTGACTTTAACTGGTGCAGTTTGGAATCTGCCCACTTGCTGATTCTGTGCTAAGGTTTTTTTTTTTGTTTTTATCTTGTCGGCATGTTCAGTCACTGATTACATATATCAGCAAAAATGGAGACTTCCCAAACTTGTCCCCGAAGTACAATTAAAGTACTTTAGAAAATAGACAATAGCCACTTTTGCACAAAGTTTCTCTGTTGCTTTGTATCTATTTAGATCGAGTTTGGATGCCAATACTTCTGGTGTGTCACACGGTGAATAAATTATAGTTAGTTCTGATTGGTGGTTATTGTTATACTCTGAACTTGAACAAACAATAACCACCAATAAGAAATGAATGTAACATATTTGACTGCGTGACACACCGGAATTGTAGCCCTCATACTCAATACAAGTAGACAAGATGTAAAGTAATAGTGAATTTTTGCATAAAAGTGGTTACTTCAATCGTACATGGTGAACAAATCTGGAATGTCTTCGTTATATTGATATATGTTATCAGTGGTATCATGCTGATGGGATCAAATAACCAGCATGGAATTGGCGGGGGGGGTTTGGGGGGGGAACAATTTCAAACTATCCAAGTTAGTCACCTTGTGTTTGCTAATTTGTAGAAGGTGAGTGGGTGTTGTCAATAGAAATTTGTTGTTACTGACATAAATAAGTGCATGTGCCGGGCTACAGCTGTCTCGGGTGAATTCTCAATTTAAAGAATAAGAAGCCAAAGGACTAATAATTATTCATGACTGCTGAAGATTAAAGTAATTTTTATTGGGTAATCATCATTTTGTATCGATTCTTCACCTCTTGTAGTGATATGAGTATCAGTATGGAAAAATATCAATACATTGATATGTCGACTAATCATTTCACCCATACTAACAATATGCAATTTACAACATTTTTGCTTTTCCCCTTCTTTATGCACCCTTTGGCTTTTAATCATCCTCTGCTGTATGCTAACCTGCTTTGTAACATAGCTACATGGTGAGTGGTATCTGTACTTAACCATATAAGCCATTAGCCAGGGATCCTTAGTACAGAGGACCTGGGGGTTCAGGTTAGATGAAGGCATGTGAAATTACATCAGCATCCTCCTGGAGAGCCTCATTAAAAAAATTTCCTCATAATTTTTATCCAAATTACTTATAAAACCTTAGTTAAATAAAAACTGCAAATGTAACAATTGAACAACAGTTTAACAAAAACTTTTTTTTTCTTATTGTTTGCTCGCTGTAGAACTAAATAACAGTTGAACCACCTCTGGCTTATATGTTGTGTGCACTTACATATATTCTAACCAAACTCTTCTACATGCACGATAGTGCTATACTGCTGACTGTCACATTCCAACATGTACATTTAGTTGAAAAGCAACATTCCTATTTTTTTTAAAAACCATTTAATGAAAATGAACAGTTTTACAACTATTTGAAGCTTAACACAACTATATGACATCCTTTTTCTTTACCCAATTGATATCAGATAATAATAATAATAGCAACTTTACTTATGGAGGGTGACACAGTTGGTCACTAATCCTGCTTGTGGCTCTCTATTATATGCACATTTACATTTAGCCGCACACACAATAAAGAATGGCACATACAACTCGTAATTCTTTTCATAAAAAAAACACAAAAAAACCCCCAACAATACACAACTTCATACTGGGAAAAGAAAAAAAAGTTAATTTCTACATGGACATAATAAACATAAATTTTATAAGAACATGCTCCAGCTAGGAACATTGTGTATATATACAGTACAAAAACAGGAAGACAACAAAGTGAAAGGTTTCAGAATTTATGCTTTTAAGTTGAAATGTATGTGTTCCAGTTTTCATTCACTACATTAGATTATAATTTAATGCATTTGTGCTTTTCTAATTTCCTTTGGGATTGTGTTCCAAATTAGTGGCCCTGAATATTGAAAACTTTTCTTAAAAGGTTCTTTATTTTGTTTTGGAATGGGAAGATGGTTAGCCCCTTTACCTCACAGAGCCTGTTGTTTTGTAGGCATTTATACATGTGCTCAATCCACACAGTGCACTGTGCTATAAATAGAACACCTGTTAGCTCTATGACTCAATACACATAGGCCTGTCTGTTACATTTATAGCAGTGTAGTATATCGTAAGTTCAGCATCAATTTTTTATATGCTTTAAAATCTTGAGAGAACTTGTTCATCTTCAAGTCAGTGAAGCACTATCACCAACCGTAGCTGACATTTCTCAACCTCGAAATCTATCGGTTCATTGTCTGCATCTACATACATGCTAAATTATCAAAAATCATTGTTGCCTACATGAATATCGGAGTCTATATCTGACTTACTGAAGCTTTCATAGTCATAATTCTAATCATCCAAACTCAAGAAAGTGCTGAATGAAATCTGCGGCCTTCATTTTGGAGAGTGGAGAATTTGACCTAGTTATTTGAAATAGATTACGACTAGATCTTTACTAGAACCACATGATCTGACGTAATGGTCTTTTACTTATATGCCTGTAGTAACTAAATGGGAGTTTTTCCCTGAAGGTGGCACTATGACAACCAGCTCAAAATGGCTGATGTTTACCTTAGGTGTCCAAACGCTTCTATGCGGATGGTGTAGAGGCATCCAAACACGCTTCCATGTGAATCAGGTAGAGGCATCCACTAGCATTTTCATTGGAATGGGGTAGAGGTGTCCAAAAGCGCTTACATGAGGTAAAGGGTTAAACTGGGAGTGCTGCCTTGTTTTCTAACATGAAATAGTTCCTTGAGATATAATGGGACAATATCATTTTAAACTTTATGGACAGCTGGAAAATATTCACATATTCAGTGTTCTCCCGAGGGCCTTTTACCGTAGCAGGCCCACTACGCTATCATTTCAAACTCCGATAACCCCCTACGCTTTAGAACCTGCTGCTGCACTATGCTCTTGTGCCGCTACGCTTTGATATTTCCCGCGACCCTTATAAAATTAATCTGTTAAACAAACATCCTGTCACCTAATTCAAAGCCCCACTCAAATGACACCTGTTCTTACCTCTTCTGGGGTATTTTATTAAGATAATCCAGGATAATTGCTCACTCACTTAACCATTATCCTTTGTACCTGGCTTGCGTGACCGCCGGTGCGCGACCTTTGGTGAGGGTTTCGTCTGCACCTAGTCACGTGATTGGCCAGCAACAATGGAGTCTACTGGTAGTGTGTTATATATATGTCAGTCGTTTTCATTAACAGCCAAAGCAGTTACACCGATTAAATTAAAAATTATTGTGAAAAATGAACACACCACCTTCCAAGAAACGAAAAATTACCTAGCGCCCGACTAGCCCCATGTTGACCTGGTTACGACAATCAGATATTGGCGTCACAAATAGTGGCAGTGATTCTGATTCTGATAGTGCCAGCATGATTTCCAAAAAGAATGATATCAAGAAACGCAGGACGTGATTTAATAATGAATGGAAGACATTATTCCCTTGGGTGGAAATTGCTGGATTGGATGGTAAGTTTTCCATATTGCTAACTTAGGTGAGTGCTGCCCTATTAATTTCTCATTTCTCTTTTCTGTCTATCCAAGTAATAAACGGAACAATCTTTATCTTCCAGTTTTACCTCAACAGGTAAAGAAAACAGTTTTAAATTTGAACAATATTTTAGCTTAAAAATAGCAAACACTTTGATATATTGTTCCTAATGGAAAGGAATATGTATTATCTTATTATGTGACGATTATTGTAAAACACATCACTGTCTTGATTCCTGAAGAATTTTTCCTTGGTAATTAACTTAATTAGGATTCAGGTATAATTGTCTCTGTTTTGTACATCCATTAGTAAATTTTATGTTCCATTTTTTTCAGATTGTGAAAGGTCATTCTCCTTGATGAATAGAATTAAGAGTGTTTTAAGGAACAGGTTGTCACAGAGGGTACTGAACTGCCTGATGACAATCAGTACTGAAGGACAACCCTTAAAAGACTTTAATTGTGATGTTGCAGTCAGTTTATATGGTGAAAAGAAGAAAAGACGAATATCATTTATTTAAATTAAGAAATAAATGAGATATGCATTGTTGTTACTGTTATAACCTAGGTAAATAAAAAATACTATGTAAATATATGCACTTCTTTTTATTTCATTGATATTAATTTGTTTCACTTTTATGACGTTAACGCGCGCTTTGTAAAACATTTTATGACCCAAACATGTGTACCCCGATGCTATCGAAAATTTCTGGGGAGATCACTGCATACTGCTAACATTTTAATATCATTCACTGCATTTGGGATATTTTTAAATGACAATTCTCAAACAGCTTTTGATAACAGAAAATGTTTCATGTATTTTGATAAATAGTCTTTGCTCATGAACTTTTATTTTTCGCTTTTCAAGATGAAATTTGGTGGAAATGAAGGTAAATGATTTATAATCAACAAAACTTTATTGCAATTTGTAGTGATTTCATGTTTAAGCTATACTTATGCATTATAATATACAGTGCACTTCATCGTAATCATAGATTTATTGATGTGTGAAGATCTATAGTTGCTTTGTTGTTTATTGTTTCTTCATTGTTCCTTTGATTACTGATCAAACATTAAACATAAAAGCAGAGTAAATTTTTTAACTTTAATTTCAATTTTCAAATTCAAAAACATATTACATCTGTGACCCAACACATGACAATGTTGGGTCACCAATTTTCTTCAATCATGTCATTCATGAAAAGCAAGAATTGTTTCTCCTCCAGGTGCCATATATTGTGCTTCTTTGCTTTTTGATAGAACTGAACTCGACTCATGAAGGACTTTTCACTTACATCTCCCTAGGCACTGTACAACCTGCAAGCAAAAAGATAATGGAGAATCCTATCCTGTGGTTTAAAACAATTTGCAAACAACTGTAAAGCTATATTTTTCATACAATTCATGTACTAGTATATGAAAAAGTAACCTTTATCCTTCAATTTTGATTCAAAATAAAAAATAACATTTCTAATATTTTAGCTGCAAATGAGATTCCAATAGTGCTAGTATCGTCTTTACCAGTGTTTATTATATGTATTTGTCTTTCAATATAGTCAATCGCTAACATACTTACATGTATGTACATATTCCTGTGCAACTCAATATAAAATTCTTGAGAAGACACTGATCTGACAAAGAGTGAAAACATTTGTTACGTGTACAGATGAAATCCCCAAAGATTGCATACTTATAGAGGTGGTTGTAATTTACAGTCAGAATATATAGCCAAATGTGTCATATATGGGTTTTAATCTTAGAAATAATTTCAGTTGAAATTCCAACAAAATTGCATATTTATAGACTTGGTTGTAATTTACATTCAGAATATATATCCAAAACGTCATATATGGGTTTTAATTTGAGAAGTTGTTTCAGAGGGTTTAGATAGATTTCATTGGTAACCACAACAGCATCTTTCAATTTAAAACGACTATAAATGAGAGTCCCTTCATGGGACTGTCTGACCGACACTTTACTGTCCAAAAAGAATTTCAAGGAATTCGAGATAAGACCATTGCTTCCTTTTAACTGCTGAGTGTGGAAACCATATTTGATATTTTTGAGGGATGTTTTCATAATAACCACAGTGACATCCATATTGGATATAAGATTGCATCATTTTCATTTTGGACAAATCAGACACCACTAGAAGGATTTTGGTGACAACCCCATGCTCCATTATGACCATCAATTCAGCAAAAATTAGTGACAACAAGATTTCAATATGTTCATTGTGGCGGCCATACTGGATGTCTGCGTAGTACCATTATCATTTAGGACCAACTTATCATTATAAGAAATCTGTTAATGAAATCACTATGTCAATATGACAGTCAATTTTGAAGGAGTATCCAAAACAAGATTTGAAAGATGGCCACCATGGTGGCCATATTTGAGGTCAGATCACCATGATTTTCATTTAGGACCAACTGGACATCATGAAAAGTCTACTGTTGAAAACACAATGTTGATATGACTTTCCATGTAGGAGGAATAGTGATGAGATTTTCAAGATGGCCACTTTGATAGTTATATTGGAGATCAGATTGGCACAATTTTCATTTAAGACCAACTAGACACCATAAAAAGTCCCATGCTGATATGACTTTCCATTTATGAGGAGTTGCAATGGCAACATTTTCAACGTGGCTGTTGTAGTGGCCACATTCAGGGGTGGAGAAATTGGTAGTCTGTGCACCTAGGGCTACCAAATTTTGTTTTTGTACTACTTAACTGTAAGGTTCTGAAGCCTGTGGGACTACCAGCCTCATCAAAAAAATTATTTAAGATTCTAACATTTTATATTAGATTTTAAAATTAAGAATATTGAAATTATTGTTTATTATTTTGATATATAAATAGTTCAAAAGAAGCACCATAAAGGGGAAGGTACATTTTTTACTTGCACAATACTTTTGGTTGATACCACCTCGACCATGCACACATCATCAAAAAGTGATGCTACAAAGTTGCTGGTATAGGCATTTGCATTGACTGGGTCGATATGCGGGTGTATCTGCTACACACAAATGCCTATACTAGTGACTTTGTAGGATCATTGGTTGGCAATGTGTGCATGGTCGAGGCAGTATAAAGATTGGTGCGTCCAAATTCGATCCAAGAAGAAAAAATATGAAGTAAGAGAGAAACTTAATGTAAAAGTGCCCATGAAATGTTAAGTAATAATAATAATAATAATACTTTATTTTTAGAGGGTACAACTCGTTTAGCCAAATTGTTAGCTAATCTTACATGAGGCCCTCAGGGGCATACAACATTCTATACATGTACATAATATTTGTAAAAGAAAGAAAGAATGAACGCATGAATCACAGGTTAATGTCACACAAATAGTTCACTTAAGACTTGCAGTGTTTATACATCTGCATCAGTGTAGCATGTTTGTAGCTGATTTATGCATACTCATTAAGAACAAATAAGGAACTGTTAGAATATTTGGCGAGAGACATTATATGTTTATGTAGCTGAAATAGCCCGATTTGAACACGCCAACACTGTCAGCCTGCTTTAGTTCAAGTGGTAGCTGATTCCATTCTGAAGATCCTGTGTATGTAAAAGTCTTTTTCAATGCAGTAGTTCTTGGTCTTGGTAGTTTTAAACATGGGTTTCATGCTGATCTTAAAGAGTACATAGAGGCAGTATTGCTGGCTTTGACAAGCATATCATTTAGGTAAAGAGATGTTAAATTATGAAGGGTTTTATAAACCATAATACATATATGATATGAAATTCTGTTGTCAAAATGGAACCAGTTTAAAGACTTCAACATGTCAGCAGATGGTGTCATTGGATCGACATCTAGTATAATTCTAGCTGCATGCTTTTGAAGTTTGATTGTACGGTTAATATTAGTTTGTTTGCATCAGCCCCATACTGTGCGACATTAGTCCACAACAGGTAATATGTAAGTTGAATAGAATAGTTTCCTTGCATGCATTGGTAGATATTTCTTCAGTCTTTGTAGTAGTGTTAGTTTCGAGGCTATTATGTTACAGACATGATCTGTGTGATGATTCCAAGTTAGTTTATCATCAGCATATACTTCTAGTAGCTTATGGCATTCTACATTAGATATTCATCATTTGCAGACAATCAAATGGGGTTTTGCATGGATAATCTGTTTGATGTTCCTACTAGCATTGCAGTGGTCTTTTTGGAATTTTTATATATTCCGTTGTCATGACACCATTTACTGATGTTCCTACTAGCATTGCAGTAGTCTTTTTGATATTTATATATATATATATTCCATTGTCATAACACCATTTAGTGATGTTCCTACTAGCATTGCAGTGGTCTTTTTGGTATTTATATACATTCTATTGTCTTTGGTCTCACTGTACAGTTGTTTTGGTGAATTTTCATCCGACAACGACGTATTGCAGAAAAATGAGAATAATTTTACATTAAAGATACAAATAAAAACTAGCCAATAATTTTTGTGGAAAGCATGCTTGTAAGATTTTGACTGAGGTATTCAGGTTAATTCCTTGCACAACTGATGGCTTTTATACTGAACCGACACTACCACAAAACCCTTTTTTGTACATTCATTTTTGACAGCAAAGAACTATTTTGAATATTTTCCTCTGACAAGGAGCCTCAAAGAACCAGTATGTGCCTTATGTATGATTAAAGTTCACTGGTATTATAACAAACTAACATACTTCTCATCACCCCTTAACCATCTCGATTTTGAGATACTTACTGCTGTAACAGACATACATAAATGCATAAGCCAAGTCGGCTGTTCCTTTCCAGCTCAAGTTGCGCATATGATCTCCGATGCTAGTCTAGCAGTGACATGCAGTCACCAAACAAGCCAACCCATTTTCAAGCCTAACTCAAAGTAAATGTAAACCATATTACAGATTTAGTTTCTGAGTGAATTTATAAACACCAGACTTATGCTAATTAGGCTCATGCCTTCTATCTTAAAAATTAGGGGGGGGTGTCAAAATACGAAACGGTACAGTGAGACCTTAAGAATTCACATACCAGCCTGATTAGGGGAAAAGCTTCTCAGTTTCAAAACTTTGGCCAATTCTGAATAAAACGCAACATTAATATGGGTAAAATTCGAAACGGTTTGTTTCTTATGATTTATTGCATTTGTCGATGACCGAGAAGCCATCATATGCAGCAACAGCAATGAGGCAACTTCATACTTCATCTTTTACTTTCCCCACTTAAACCTAAAATTTTCTTATAACATGTCAGTTTCATCATTTTTCATAGTTGATAACCCTTGCAGTGTTAGTGTCTGGTGCTCTCAGTGATATATCACAGCACAAGTAGTACAACTCTTCATGAACTCTCAAAATGTAGTGAATAAAAGATATAAAAGAAGTCAAGCTGCTTCTCTTGTGAAGTGTTACGACTCTAGGGGTAATGTAACAAGATAAAAGACACAAACAAGCTTTCAAGATTAAAATGCAAATCTTTAATTTCCTAAAGTATTAAAATATTAAAATAATTCAACAAACAATCAAAGTGAAAGAATTAAAAATAACTCACAGTATAGAATATCCTAAAAATTCCTAAAATGTTTTAAAGTTCACTTCCGAAAGTTAATCCAAGTAATCCGGATGTAGTATTCCGAATGAAATAGCCTCTGATGTGCTAATGTGTTGATAAATTTCAAGTAAATCCAAATAATCCTTGTAAGTCTGGAATCTCACAAGTATTTGAAATGTTCCAGATAATTCCACAGAACTGTATATTATTTCTGATGAAGACAGTACTTAATCCTAAATGTACTGTGTTTGATAATAGATGAATCTCCAAATTAATCCCACACTGAACTGACAATTCAAATATGTATGACCTCTCTTCTCATAAGTAACTGCAAAGAATGATCTTTACAGGATTATCTGCTATATATATACATCACTAATGCGCAGAATCGAAAGGAAAAACCCCCTCTCCGTTTCTAATAATATGGTATTACAAAACGATACAACCCTCCACGAAACAATCAGGAACTAGGCCATGCGTCATGATGTTTACATTCTCACGCTCTAACCAGTAAACATCATGTTGATTCAAAATGGAATTTGACCTTGCAATGTTAATTTCTAAAAGTACAGAGCTAGGTAGAAGCTCCTTTCGCGCACAATTAGTCATGTGACCATTTATCGATCGAAAAGCTGTTGTATGCATACTCATATGACAACCGCTGTTTAGACTAAGAACAGAGATCATAAACTAATAAATTATATTATTATAAAAAGGAAAAAGAGGTATGATTCCGTAACAGAAGTAACTGCAAAATGTGCATGCTAAGTGCTTAAAAAGTATGAACAATGCACAGCATATATAAACTGACAAGCGCTCTCTCACTAATTTCATGAAGTCAGTCAAATCTATGCTACAACGAGGAAATCTGTGGCAAAGTATAAGGGAGGAAACTCCTCAGGTAACCAAAATATATGGACCAATGTTAGTAAACTGAACCCCATCATTAGGGAAACTTAAACAATGAAATTCTGTACCCACACTCACCCCACCTGCTGATAAGACAATATTTTTGGAAAGTTATTGTTTTAAGAACAGTAAGAAAGTCTCATTTTCACAATGGTCAGCTCATATTGTTGCTGAAGCTGCTATTTAGAGAAGCTTGTTTTATTGTGGCAAATATGGGACACATGCAGATTTTTTTAGATGAACACATTAGGATGGTGCAAGAAATATAGCAGACAATGTGTTATAAGTTTTATTCACTTCTTTCTGAAATGTGTATGACTCATTCGATACTGTGTTGAAGGTTTTGGTCCAAGTCAAATTGTACATGTGTCCGATATGACAGTTTTCTTGCTTAAAATAACATGAAATTGCTGCTTTTCAGCAAGTGATAGTTTGGTGGTGTATATATAGGCTATTATAACTTTAATGTCTGTAAATAAGATTAAATCTATGTATTGAAATATTATATCATGAATAGATAAGAATATAAAGGCATGCAATTAAAGCAATCGTCATTAAATTAAGAAAATAGAGAAAGTATGTGCAGTAAATATTGATAAACTGAATAAGGAAATAAAATACTTCAATTAAACCACTTTGTATGAAAGTTATATGAAATTGTAATAAACTAGTTTTCCAAAAAGTATGTTATGGTCAACAAAGTCAAATGCCTTCCTTAGATCTAAAAAGATAGATCCTATTATATTACCCTTATCAGTGTCTTCAAACCATTTATCATTTAAATTATCTTTATTAGCACTTAAATCATACATGGGGAACAAGTTTGGAAAATCTCCTTGACATTGATATATGTAACCAGTTGCTGAATGAGCTGATGGGATAAAAAATTCGCACAAAATTGGTGCAGGGGGCTGATATCAAACCATGCAAGTTTGACACTGTGTGTTAATTGTAGAAGTCGAGTGGGTTTTGTCAATAGTTTTCCTTGTTTTTACTTTGCCTGTGACAGCTCACTCTAAATAGTACTCAATTTAAAGAATAAAAACGGTAAATGACTAATAGTTATTCTTGACTTTGAAGACTTAAGTACCTTGCATAGGGCAAGCATCGTCTTGTATTGATACATGATGCATCGATAAATCATTTCACCCCTATTAGGGATACAAATGTAAGATTTCATACCAGACAATATAAAACCTGATAATAAATTAACATTATATTTAAAATTATTTACATGTAATTACACATTTTGGTTTTAAAGTATGGGACTTTAGTTGCTTATTTGGGTTGGTGAATTAGGTGTTCTATCACTGTAATTATTTACATTACATGTAATTACAAATTTTGGTTTTAAAGTATGGGACTTTAGTTGCTTATTTTTGGGTGGTGAATTAGGTGAAGAATATTGTAGAACATGGGTCTTTGAAATTCTATCGCTGTAGTAAGAAAATGTCAGAATATCTGAGCAAAGATTAAAATAAAATAAAAACAATCCTATACAGAGATATATAATAAATGAAAGGTTGGCAAACAATTTTCTAGGTGGGTAAGGGTGCAGAATAAAAATCTTTTTTTTTTGTCAATGCCATTGAAGTGTTAAAACAAAAGATCCTACCTTGTCGTAAATGCTAAAGAATTAATGTTACTCATCAATTCACCAAGGTAGCAAGACTATGGGCAATTGTTCCAAAGTAATCCATTAGAAATCATTGTAAATTCAACAAAAAACTTTTTAAAGTGGAACATCATTTTCAAGGTCAAGGTGGCATGTGTATTCTGTAGAATAGTCACTTAGTATTTAAATGATAATACTTTAATAAAAAGATTATATTCAGTGCAGTCTTTGTTTTATTTACAGATTTATAAATTCATTACTAAAATTAAAATGAATTTTTTTTTTTGTTGATGTATTGTTATAAATTGGTTATATGTAAATAGCAAAGGTAGATTGGGTTTGTGTGGTTTCTGCCCTGTCTATACTCAATCATCTCCCTCTGCACCATTCTTGAATCTCATTTCATGCCATAAAATCTTGCAAAAGGGTGTCTGCTAGTCAGTCCTCCTCTGCTTAATGCATTGAGACTATCCTTGACAAAATTCATTCCTTTTCTTATGGTTAATTGTATGAATTGTTGCCTCCACTGACCACATGTAGTACACAGTGATCTCCCCATACATTTTTGATAGCATTGGGCAAAGCATACAGAAGCATCATAAAATTGTTTTGAAAATGTGCATTATCATCATAAATGTGAAAAAAATTATGAAATATAAAAGTTTATATATTTACATACCATGTTTTCTGTATGTCTTATGCACACAAAGTTTTCTGGTCCAAAATCATTTCTTGCCTTGAAATGACTGAACATCATGTTCAAAGATTTTTTTTTTTGTCTACACGTTTTTGGACACATGCAGCTCTGCAGTGATAAGACAAGGCTGACAAATACTGGTTTCAAGAAATTGGGGAACAGCTTATTTGTGATCAGAAATATAGAAATTGAATTTGTTTAGATTATTAATTTCATCCTGATATGGTAAAGACTAAATGTAATATCTGTAATCACTCCAAGACACCCCACAACTCTTGAAAAAAAAAAAAACAAGACACCTCAAATTATGTTTACAGTTAAAATTCTTTTCTTAAAATGAACAGAAATCATTGAATTTAATCTTAAGGACCCAAAAATTGAAAATTAAAAATCCAAGAAATGTTTCAAGCTTATTACCTAATCCCGTACAGTGACGAAAGAGTTATCATTCATGTACATGTAGCTACCTTGTAAAATGAATGATAATGACATTTAAGTGTAGTGTTGTGTTATTCTGACTTTTACATGTAATATTTTTCATTGTCAAAAGCAAAGTTAAACATTTAATTTTAAATGTTACCAGTACCTACAGCATCCGTTTTTGTAGATTAGGAAAATAATAAGGGGTGAAACGATTCATCAATATATTGATACTTTCGCCTTATCGATACAAGAGGTGAAGAATCAATACAAAACGATACTTACCCAATATAAGTTAAGCTAATCTTCAGCAGTCATGAATAATTATTATTCGTTTGCCTTTTTCTTCTTTAAACTAAGAATTTATCTGAGACGGCTGTTCAAGCACAGGCACCAATGTTTGTCAGTTAAAAAAAAAAAAATGTTGAAAACACTTATTCACTTTTTGCAAATTAACACAAAGTTACGTGGTTCAAAATGTCTCCCCCCCCCGCCCTTTCACCGATTACATGCTAATTATTTTATCCTATCAGCATGTTCAGCCGCTGATGATATATATCAACGTAAAGGAGACTTTCCTAATTTGTTCCCCATGTATGATTTAAGTACTTTACTGATCATTTAATAACTACTTTTACACAAAGTTTCTCTGTTGCTTCGTATCTGGTCTATATGCATCAAATTTAAAGGTTCCACTTCTGGTAGGTCACTCAGTGAAACATGTTACAATAAATTCTGATTGGTCATTACTGTTTGTTGCAGCCCAGGATAAACAATAACTACCAATCAGAACTGACTACAGCTTATTCACTGAATGACAAACTGGAAGTATTGGCATCCAAACTCGATCCAGGTCAACACAAAACAGCAGCAAAACTTCATTCAAAATGGTTATTAAATGATCTGTAAATTACTAAAGTTGTACATGAAGAACAATTAGTTTGGAATGATTCCTTTTACGTTGATATAGGTAATAATTGACTAAATGTGCAAACAGGATAAATAAAATTAGCACAATCAGTGAGGAGGCAGATTTCAAACCGTGCAGGTTTGTCACCTTGTGTTAATTTGTTAATTTTGTATAGAAGAGTGGGCATTGTCAATAGTTTTCCTTTTCACTAACAAAAACGAGTGCCTGTGGCCGCAGCAGTTTTTTCATCTGCAGGAAGTACAATGTGATAGATTTTGGTTGTTAGTCATCTCCACTCCCACACCTGGCTCTAAATAAGATTCTCCTTGCAAGTGGAACTTGCACTATTTCTTCTGTTTTGAAGATAACACCGTAATGTCTTTCAAATTTAAGAGAAGACATGAAATTGTTAATAAGATGTTTTAAAAGCATTCATGCAGTGCAAATCAAAGGGTGTGGTTACCAAGATGAGTCCTGGATCCGATCCAATGAAATAGCTTATAAACTGGCATATAAACTGTTACGACTAGGGGTCGAATGTAACAAAAGAAAGAACGACTCAAACAAGTTTTCACAATTTCTAAAATATAAATTTAACTTCCTAAAATATAAAATATTTCAAACAAACAAAGTGAAAGAATTAAAAATAACTTACAGTTTGGAAATTGGTAAATAATCCTAAATGTACTAATGAATTTTGATAATTCGGAAATGTCCAAAGGTTATCCAAATGAATACACTAATGTGCTCATGTGCCACAAGAAACACAGTTTTAAATCCAAATGTTAATTCCAGGTAAACTCCTGTGAATGTAGAATATTGTTAAGTTCCTTGAACAACAGTACTTAAATCCAAATTGTACTACGTAGAGAATAGATTTTCCACCAGCTGATTTTGCAAACAATAAACAGTCTTCCTCAACAACCTTATGATCGGAATAATGGTATAAGAATGAGCGTTCCATCACTACATGGCATTATATAGCATTCAACTGCATTCAAGAGAATAACCCTTAACTTTGAAACTACGTTCTAAAACAATTCCATCTTACTGTAAACAACTTTTACTGAACCAATCAGAAACTAGGTCGCGCATGTCAGCCTTAAAGTACTTTCGCACTACAGTAACAATACCTTAATTTCAAATCAACAAGATGTTGATCCAGGTCATAACAGCACGCGCTACTAACGTGATTTACCATTGTTAAGTTAACCAACATAATTATTGATTTTCCCTGGACATAAACAATGACTCATTGTTGACGTACATGTGTACCTTAGCGTAGGCTACTGAATTAAGGAATTATAATACAATGGGTTATGAACCTAAATGAAAACTATTTTATAATTTAAAGATAATACATAATTCCGTAACAGAACAGATTCTACATCTATGTCTGCCTGTAATCTACATACTAGAAATACAACCAATATGTCAACACATATAAAACGGCACAACCCTACCACTGACAGACCTTCTAAAGATGAAAAGACCATCAAATTGATATGTGTATCGATAATGTATTGTATCATAGTCTGTGTATCGTGAATCATATCGATACACGGCACAGGTGTATTGTTTCACCCCTAAAAATAATACAAGAAATATGTAGCGCACTGTTTGAGATCTATTTATCATTCCGCTCTATGTCATAAAAAAAATGCTTTAAATATGAGCAGTACCTACAGCATTTAATTGACAGATTTTGTAAAGAATTTAAGTATCAATGTAGTGTAACATTGTTTAGATTTATCATACCAGTCTTAATCAATAAAAGTTCTAATAGGTTTTGTGAAAAAAATAAAAATAAATGAGAAATTTCATGTAGTGACCAGTGATTCTGACTTATTTAGCGTACTTAGAATATTTTCACTTTTGATTTTCTAGAATACTTGCGTCATTATATATCATCCAAGAGAAAGAGAGAGAACGCTGTGAAACTCAAATATTTCATCAAGTTATCATAAATTTGTGAGATATATGAACATTAATCATATTTCTGTGAGTTATTTCCTTAAATTTCTCTTATCTCTTGCCTGGCCTGTATTAAGACTGGAAGATTTCTTTCCCTTGGATAATTAGACAATGCAGGAATTTTACTAATTTTGACAACAAAAACTAAAACTAATCAGGTTTTTTTTTGGTGTTCATTTAATTGTATACATGTATCCTGGGTAGCTTAGGATGTTTTAGGACAGACTTGGGGTTTTTTGGGGGTAGTCTTGGGCACAGGCTCGTTGCAAAAGAAATTAGGAGTATCGGTCAATGGAATTTGGGACGTTTCGTTCCATGACATTTTGCCCCACTTCAGTGGACATTTCGACCCACTATACTAGACATTTAGAACCATGTTCATTTAAAACGGTGTTCTTTTGAAATTATAATTATTTCTGAAACAAGTCTTTGGGAAAATGCATTTTTAAAAAAAAAAATTCTCCATGTATCGTCACACTCTAGTGTATGGACCCAACACTTGCAAATGGTTGATGATGAGTATAGAAAAGAAAAGGGATAGTAAGACAAGTTATCCTCTTATCAGAAGAAGAGAATAATAATAATAATAAGAAGAAGAAGAATAGGCTTATACTTAGACTATTAGATTTACTTCTGATTCTCTGAATAGATGGTTGCAGGTGACTGATTTATATGTATAAAACATACATTGCTATTTTATGAAATGAATGAAGAAAAAACAATTTCTTTAATGCCTTACCAATAGTGGATGTCTAACTGAGGAGCTTGCCTCGGTAATTGAGTGTATCTAGTGTCCCTAGAGTAAAACGTCCAGGAACCGGGTGGGGCGAAAACCCACTGCCATGAGCCGAAATGTCCATTGAAGTGGGTGGAAATGTCTTGGGACAAATCGTTCATGGGGTGAAATGTCCAGGTACCCGGTCAATGGATGGACGGCGGGAGGGGGGGGGGAGGGATCCAGCCTGTAACAATATAACACAAGGGAAGACACGACTCCTCACCCCTCGGTATTTACAACCCTGCTAGCTTGTCCTGTTTTCGTCTCCTAATGTAAAACTTATGTCAGCTGTAATCAAAAATGGATAAATTGTCTTAACATCTCAACAGACCTCATTCAATTCATGACTTATTCGAAAAATTCCACCCTTGGTGGCCAATTTTGAAGATTGAGACAGTACATGCCGGGAAGTTGCCATTATCATTCGGATATCCTTGGATTTTACCCTCGATGGAGAGGTAAGTTCCGAACGTAGGTATATTTAATTTTTTTTAAACATTTGGATAATAATCTTTATTGATGCTACTATGCTAATTTTACTATGGCACAATAAATTTATCCTTTTCTTCGCTTACATTGCCTACTTGTATTCAGTGCTGAATTTTGTAATAGAGGTTGTTCAGAACATACCTCTCCTCAAGAATGAAATCCAAAATTATCCGAATGCTAACGGCAACTTCCGGGCATGTACTTTCTCAGTCTTCGAAATCGGCCAACCAGTGTGGAATTTTCTCCAATATATCATGAATTGAGCAAGGTCTGTTGAGATTTTGATAGAATTGATCCATTTTTATTTTTTTATTACAGCTAGCAGGGTTGGAAATACTGAGGGGTGAGGAGTTGTGTCTTTCCTTTTGTTATATTGATACATGTTGCCCCCTCCTCCCTCCAGCCGTCTATGGTCTATCCATTGACCGATACTCTTAATTTCTTTTGTAAGGAGCCCCTGTGGTATCGGGGTCTTTAGACGCACCGGGTACCATGTTTCACTAGCACGCTGACACTGATATAAATTAAAACATTTGTTTGAATCTAAATTACTCACCTGTTGATAAAGAAATAAAAAATTTGAAGGTATTAGAAGACTATGCTACCATTTATTAAAAGAGATACGCATTAAAGTGTGTCTTTATCTCGAATACCTCCATTGTAAATAGTACTAAAATGGGCATGTACTGGTCGCATATTTAGGCTTTCGTTTCAGCAAATAGTCTATTTAACATTAATATAAAAAATAGCACAAAACAGATCCTCCTCTTGTGTAGTTTATATATTACAAATTCTGAAGTATCTGAATGTAATTTAATTTGCTATTAATCTTAGACAAGTTTCAGTACCAGACTGCACAAACTGGAATCAGTATGCGACTGTTTGCATGTTTTAGTCTAATCCACAATGGAGGTGTTAAACGCAATTGTTACGATGACAACTTTCCTCCAATAATATAGAGTGGACCAATGTTCTGCTTTTACCACTGAGATTGTTTTATTAACAGGTGAGTAACATGGTTTTATACAAATGCCATTTGTTATATCAGATTTGGCAACCAAATGCATAAATAACACAATTTTCCCCATTGAAAGGCCATTGTCCACAATTTAAATGGTACATGTAACTTGTTGTTCGTATGTTGTCGATCACTGAGTGTAATATTTTAAGATGTTTTCGCACAGACAAAAAAATTTTTTTATTTGTTGCCATCCGAAGACATGCAGACAGTGTGCTAGCATTTATATTTGTTAAGTTGCAAAATGATTTAAGGGCTATTGGTAATGTGAATAGGCTTAACATGGTGGGTGGGTGTGGTATAGACAAATACAACATACAGTGCATGAGAAGTGAAAAGTTATAAATTATTAACTTAAAAAAAAACTAATTTAAAGGTGCAGGTACAATCTGTTTTGTGGAAAGATATTTATATGAGCAAATATAGACAATTTGATATTGCATTATATGTGCAATAGATCACAGCATCGAGATAGTAGTAAGCAATTACATTGTAATTGACGTTTTTCATGAAGACTAAGCAAGATGAAAAAAGTGGTACTTTTTTCATATATATTGTGCCATGCGTACAATTCATGTGGCAAACATCACGATGCCATGCAGTTGTGGCTGCCATATTGGTCTTCTTCCAGTCAACCCGGTTCCGTGACTGACAAGTCATATTCCACGCATACATGTAACCTGATAATAACAGTGTTTTCATTGGAATGTTCTATGTTTCTTTTATAATGATGTTTTCATTGGAATATTCAATGTTGCTTTTATAATGATGTTTTCATTGGAATATTCAATGTTGCTATTATAATGATGTTTTCATTGGAATATTCTATGTTGCTTTTATAATGATGTTTTCATTGGAATATATTATCTTGCTTTATAATGATGTTTTCATTGGAATATTCTATGTTGCTTTTCTAATGATGCTTACATTGGAATATATTATCTTGCTTTATAATTATGTTTGAATAATGATGATATTAATGGGTACATGGACTAATTCTCATTAATTATCAATAGTGAAAATTTCTGAAATAGTTTTTATCAGTTAAAGGGAAATAACTCCTAATGATGGACCATGGCTTTGGTATAATCAGCCATCATGTGCAGATGCAGTTGTTATACATATGTATCAAATTATTGTGATTACAGATAGGTAATATACGTAACACGGTTTGTCAACATTGTATTATTTAATATTGATAGGTAAAATAGGTAACATGGTTTGTCAACATTGTATTATTTAATGTAAAGCATGCTACTAATATTAGTATTATTATAGATAACTTATTTATGCCACATATGTGATGCGGCCATCACAAACATGAGTTGCAAGAGATCCTGTGCAGCTGTGGTTGAACCATAGAATTACATGCATTGCATAAATTATTCATTGTGATCATTAACATGGTAAACAAACATCAATTATTTTTAACAGATACTTTTTAAAGGCTATTAACTCAAATAAGCTGCAATTAATTGCAAGTATCATAAGCGATCCTATTAAGCATCAAAGATGACATTTTCATGCTTTTGTCAATGAATGCTAAGTATTACAAACATTACATACAGGCAGCCTGTAGTCTTCGTCTCAAAACAGATTAGTCGCATTTTCTTATTTTACTTGTATTCAAGACATTATTTATGTAGATTGCAGTGGTCCAAAACTCTTCAATATTAGTTTAAAGAGACCACAACTTATTATGCCTGTAATTAGTACAATTAAGGATTTTTATAAAATGACATTTTGTATAAATGAAAGATATATGTTAAGTAAAGAACAGAACATAACAATACATGGTTATGGTATGGTATAGACTAAGTATGGTATGGTATAGAATAAGTATGGTATGGTATAGACTAAGTCTGGTATGGTAGAGACTAAGTCTGGTTTGGTATAGACTAAGTCTGGTATGGTATAGACTCAGTCTGGTATAGTACTGTATAGGCTAAGTCTGGTATGGTATAGACTAAGTCTGGTATGGTATAGATTAAGTATGGTATGGTATAGACTAAGTCTGGTATGGTATAGACTAAGTCTGATATGGTATAGACTAAGTCTGGTATGGTATAGACTAAGTCTGGTATGGTATAGAATAAGTATGGTATGGTATAGACTAAGTCTGGTATGGTATAGACTAAGTATAGTATGGTGGTTATGAACCCAGGAGCTGCTGCTCCTCTATGCTTATCTCTGATTTGTCTATCTCATCTAGGTATAATATAGTACTTCCAGTGTTTCTGTATTCTGTATACTCCACACTAAAGTCTTTTTTCATCAGATTGTCTTTCCAGTATTGATCTAATCTTCATTCAGATGTTTTCACTTTTGTGCTGTTGACTACATTTTCTGATCAACTGTTCCATATGTCTGCTGCTCTGTTGGTGAAATAATGTTTCTGTATGTCAAGGTGGCAATGTACCTTCTGAACTTTTAGTTTGTGACCATGAGTTGTCGTGTATTAGGGTTTAGCTTAAACAGCTTGTCTGATGCTTTCTCATCATAAATTCCAGACAAGATCTTAACAGTCTCTATCATATATCCATGCAGGCTGTGGTATTTGGTAATTTCAGAATCAATGGTAGCTCATCTTTGTACATTCTCTATTGATTCAATGTCTTTGTTTTCATGTGGACTCTGCACACTGTAGGCATATTCAAAGTGAGGTCTGACAAGAGCTTTGATTAGTAGACAGAAAGATTTGTTGTCAAGGGAGGTATATGTTCGTCATATAATGCCGCGTATATGATTGACTTTGTTGACATAAATCTGAATATGTTTGTCAAATGCTAAATGCTTGTCAATGTTAACACCAATGTCCTTCTCAATCTCCACTACGTTTTAATCAGTCATGTCTCCAGTATACTTGTTTATGGTGTAATGAGGGTCATCACATACCTTTTGTTTCTTGCATATGTTGAGACATTTGCATTTATCAGGATGGAAATGGAAGAGCCACTTTGCGCTCAAGTCAAACAGATTGTCCACATCATGTTACTGTCCACATCATGTTACATGATGTCTACATTGTCTTGAGATTGAATGTCTTGATACATTTTGGTGTTTTCAGTGAATAAGAATACGCCAGAAGCTACACGATCGGGAAAATCATTAATAAAGATCACAAATAGTGTGGAGCCTAGTGCTGACCCTTGTGGTATACCACTAGTAACATTTCTTCTTGTAGAGTAATTGCTGTTGATACGAACTTGTTATTTTGGATCGCTAAGGAAGTTCTTGAACCATCTACAGGTCTGGTTACTAGTACCATGACTTGAGTTTACTAAATGAACATTTGGGAGCAACTTTATCAAAAACTTTCATAAAATCCATATAATTTGTATATATAATTCCACCTTTGTTGAGTATATCTGTCCATTGATCAAGAACTCTCAGTAGCTGGAGTGAAGTGGATTTACAACTGATTAAACCAAATTGTTTGTTATTAAAGAAGTTGTGTTTAATCATATGATCCACAATTCTTTTCTTGACTAGTTTTTCCATTAGTTTGCATATTATACTTGTTAAATTCACTGGTCTGTAGTTGGATGGTTAATTCTTGTCACCTTTTTTTCAATAATGCAGATATATGACAAATTTTCCAATTGTCTGGTACTATGCCACTACTAAAGCTGTTATTGAATATCATACATAGTGGTTTGTCAATAGTTTCTGCTAACTTGTATAAAACTTTCTATAAATAAATCCACGATGTCTTTTGTTCCTTTACCTTCCATTTCTGCTGACCAATCTATATTCATTCCTTCCCTTTGTTTGTCATAGTTGGCTTTAAAATAATTATACTTTATACTAGTCATATAGTCATAATTTATGTAGCATCGATAAGTAAAGTCTAAAACACAGTGGTCGCTTGACCCAAGAGGATTATCATACTTGATTTTTGCTACATGGTTAGTGTCATTCACCTAATTTAATCCAGTGTTGACGGCTTTTGATTTATTTGACATCTTGTCAGTTTATCAATGATTTGTTTGAAATAACAGTCTCTTATACACTCCCTGAGTTTTAAATCTTTATCATTTCTTGCATTTGACGATGATCAGTCTATTTGAGGGAAATTAAAATCACCAGTAATTATTACATGACTGAATAACTCCTCCAGTTTACTTACACTTGTTAGTAGTTCATTGAATTGGTTATGATTCTCCTCTGTTGATGATAGGCTTTTGTAAATACATCCCATTAATAGTTTGTCATTGTCTTTCAAGTTGATTTTAACCCATATACTACCCTTGAACCCACTTGAACTTTTAACCTCGACTGATTTCAGTTCTTGTTTTACATATACTCAAATTCCTCATCTGCCTTGTGCAGGAAAATTATCAGGGAACATTTTGTGAACATTTATGGCTAACTCAACTTTGTTTAATTTATATTTCGAGTTCTTCAATAAAACTTCTGTTACCATAATAATATCAGGCATTGCCTTTTCATCACTCATATAACAAAATGTACATTCATCATACCGGGTATATACTTGCACAATTTAGAATTAGTCTTGTTAAAATCCATTTCACCAGTAATGAAAAAATATTGAAGTAACTAATTTATAATTAGTCATTGTTAACCATGGTGGGCTCCTCACCAGGAACTTGAATTTCCCGGAGTTTTCATTTTCAGTTTTCATCTTGGCTTCTTGCAAGTTCTCTTTGTAAAGTTCTTGTTCAACTTTAGTCATCTCGTGTGTTATGCTTATCAAGTGAAATGGACTGAGCTCATCAGCTGATTTCAATCTGGGGAGGTTTTTAGGTCTACCGGTTATAGGCCAGAAAAGTGTATGGGAAGGTCTGTTATCTGTCGTTCGTTCGTCCGTTAACACAAGATTGTTATCGCTACTCCTTCTAAACTACTTGGAGGATTGTCATGTAATTTTACACACACATTCATCTCATGGTCTAGTTGGTCCTATGTGAAAATGGTGCGTTTTTGAACTGCCAATATGGCTGTCACCGTGGCCATCTTTAAAATCTTCATATTGCTACTCCTCCTGAATGGATGGTCATATCAACATGGGGTTTTCACTAAAAGACTTTTTATGTCTTGTTGGTCCTACATGAAAATGATGCAGATCTGACATCCAATATGGCCACCACAGTCCATTAGCACAAGTTTAATATCGCTACTCCTCCTAAACTTCTTGGAGAATTGCCATGAAACTTTACACACACACACATTCATCCCATTGTCTAGTTGGTCCTAGATGAAAATGGTGCTGTTTGAACATCCAATATGGCTACTACAGTGGACATCTTAAAAAACTTGTTATCTCTACCTCAACTGACCGGATGGACATGTGTACATGTATCAACATGGGTTTTTCACTAAAAGACTTTCTGATGCCTACTTGGTCCTAGGTAAAAATGGTGCAGATCTGACATCCAATATGGCCACTATGGCATCCATCTTGAAAATCTTGTTTTCACTACTCCTGAATGGATGGTCATATCAACATGGGGCTTTCACTTAAAGACTTCTTATGATGTCTAGTTGGTCCTAAATGAAAATGGTGCCGATCTGACATCCAATATGGCCACTAAGGCAGGTGTCTTGAAAATCTTGTTATTGCTACTTCTCCTGAATGGATTGTCATATCAAAATGGGGTTTTGACTGAAGACCTCTTATGATGTCTACTTGGTCCCAAATAAAAATGGTGCAGACTGACATCAAATATGGCCACCATGCAGCCATATTGAAAATCTTGTTATCACTACTCCACCTGAATGGTTGGTCATATCAACATGTGGTTTTCACTAAAAGACTTGATATGTATAGTTGGTCATGAATGAAAATGATTCAGATCTGACATCCAATATGGCCACCATGGCAGCCATCTTGAAATTTTTGTTATTGCTACTCCTCATGAATGGATTGTCATATCGGTAGTACTATATTTACTCTGATGCCTTTTTCCTTACTGAGTTAGACCCAGACACAATCAAGTGATGCATTTTTCAAACTCTGTTGATCACCATTTCATTTGGATGAACAGCAGTGCTAGCAGAGGAATGTTGAATTCGGTTGAACTAAGCCTAAAATCAACACTATAGTTTGTTAATGAATTTATTTTTTTTGGTAACAAATAAAAATAAAAAGCTCTAGTTACATTTTGCCATTGCTTAAAGGTGTAAATGTCTTTAAAAGCTCAGGTTGCAAGGCTTGGGGGGGGGGAGCAAAGAGTCACAGTACTTCAATAAATCGGCCCCCAAACCTATATTGGTATTGGGGTGTGATCTCACCTATTTGTAGAACCCTGCAATTATGACAGATCTGTCCACAACATATGAGTTCGCATATTTGATTAATTTTAGACACTTAAATGGTATTTCTTGTGACTCTATAGTGACAGTTTGTTGAGGGATCCTTCCATGATATTTACAGCATATTTGTGGATCAAGTCTGATATTTGACAATTTGTAAATTCATGTGGAACCACAGTACACTATAGTCCATTGCCATTTTGAATTGCTGGTCTACATCTGTGAGTAATCAGCTATTCCATCAGATCCAGCAACTAATCAGATGTGACTTGCATTCATTCGAAGATTTGGTTCCTTTGGTCATGTGCCTTGACTTGTGTAACTGTAATGTGCACTTCAAAAGCATGAATCTAAATATAACGGTTTACATAGCCAAAGTAATTACTAAAAATAAAAAGTCTTTAAACAACCTCTTCTCAAAATCTGCTCATTGACAAGGAAATTTGACAAATTTGACAACATTCTGCCATAAATGTCTTTCAAATTGGTGCAAATTATGCCAATCTGACATCAAATATGGCTGCCATTACTAAAAGCAGCCATCTGAAACATCATGTTCTTGCTACATGTACTTCTCCTGAATGGAAAGTCATAAAGTCATATCAGCATGGGAGTTTTTCACCTTAAGACTTTTTATGGTGTTTAGTTGGTCCAAAATAAAAATTGTGTCTTATGGCCACTACGGCAGTCATTTTGAAAAGCTTACTGCTACTCCTTCTGAATGGAAAATCATGTTGACATGAAGTTTTCATTAAGAGATGTCTTATAATATCTAGTTGGTCCCAAAATAAAATGTTGTTAAGCTGACCTCTAATATGGACACTATGGTGGTCGTCTTGAAAATCATGTTATTAGTACTCACCAAATGACTTTTGTGATATCTAGTGAGACCAAAATAAAAATGTTGCCAATACAATGTCAGTATGGCAGCAATTGGTTGCAGTTTTGTAAACATTGTTATTGTTACTCCAACTCATCAGAGAGTCATATCAACATTGGGGTTTCACCATCATGGCTAGTTTGCAATTATCATAGATGTTGCTCCTAAATGGATGCCCATATTGATACAGGGATTTCATAAAAAAAATTTTATGATGTTGAGTTGGCCGAAAATGAAAATGGTGCAGTTCTGACATCCAGTATGGCCATCATGGCAGCCATCTTGAAAATCTTGTTATTGCTACACCATAGGAATGGATGGTCATATTCCCATGGGGTTTCCATCAGAAGACTTCTAATTATGTCTATTTTGTCCTAAATGACAGTGGTACTGATCTTGCATCCAATATGGTTGCCACAGCTGTTAAATTTGAAAATCTGTTTAGTGCTAAAAAAAACAATATTGGGGATGGTTGCAACACATTGCAGTTAAAAAGAAGATATGGTCTTATCTTGAATTCCTCTAAATTCTTTTTGGCCAGTAGAGCATCAGTATCTTTGAGGAACTCTAGCACTTTTGATTTGTGCCTTTCTTTAAAATGTTCAGTATACATTGACAAGATACAGTCAAATAATTTGAAAACACATTAATTATATTCTGCAGAATAGACTCTCCTGGCATATGGCAATAAATGAGGAGCATGCCTCTATATGAGACTCCTATGGATAATGGATTTTGTTCTCTCTGAGTGCACTTTTAAGTACCTATATTGTACAATTATGAGGTGTTGATTTGAAAAAAAAACAACAAAAAAACAAAAAAACACTCAGAATCTAGAAACTAAACACAACATGTGCAAAGGCTTGAATAAAAATCTTGTTACTACATGTACTTGCATTTTTTGGCAAGTCAAGGAAATGTCACCTTGAAAAATCCTATTCTGTTGGCTTGTTTGGGATGATTTACTGTTATTACTTGCACTTCGGTCTTGGGAGTTTTGAAATAAGAAGGAACTAGAATACACTTCTATCAGCTTCAGTTGTTTAATTTAATTACCATTTTAAAAAAAAATTTAAAAAAAAACCAACACAAAATATTCTGGTTTGACCCCCCACCCCACCCCCTTTCCAGAAAATTACAGGGTTGGTCCTCTAAATAAAAAATGAAGCCAATGTGACCTTCCAAAATGTAACAAATATTGTGACAGCTACATTGTTTCATCAGAACAGATGGTATTAGGAATTTTAAAAGAATATATACTATTTCTTCCTTATGAAGCTACTTCTCTTGAATGGCCTTACACTGTATTTACAAAGGATTATCACTAAAACACCATAGCATGCTGCTAGTTCTGAATTAAAATGGTGTTCATCTGATATCCAACATGGAACAAGAGCCATCTTGAAAGTCTTATCACTGCTCACTACTCTCCTTGCATTAATGGTGGCATTGACATGGGATTTTCACTGAAACACTTATAAATGAAAATGATGCAGATCTGGCCACCAACAAACCCCACACTTTTGTGAAGGAGTTTTGAAAACTACACCAAATTGACCTTGGTGGTCACATCACAGTTATTGCTTGCTTTTTGAACTTCATTGCCTTTATAAAATTAGTGATATGTACATAGACAAATGAATTTTGACTTAGACTTTGTATTTAGTTGCATTCCAATGAACTACTTGATAGTCAGCTGCTGTCATTGATATATAAGGTGAAAGATCTTCACTTAGGTTTTAGCTGTACTGTCTTGTAAGCATGGTTACACAAATAAGTATGGATTTGTATTATTTACCACTTCAGTAACTACATTTTTTCCAAAAACTATTTATAGATTTAATCAAGCTTAGCATGTGGTTATATCTTGACATTGTCTGAAACAAGTTCAGTGATCTTCTATCCATGGTATGAAGTTCAAGGTCGAAGGCCATGACAAAGAATTTTTTACTGTACTTATAAATATCTTGTGAACATATTAACTCGAACAGAAGAAAACAGTTTTGGTACTAAATTTGGTATGTTGGAGTTTCTCAAGATTATCAGAGATACATGTAGTTTCAATACTTAGTACAATAGCTGAAGAAAAGAAATGATCTTTCATTGAATTTCTGTACATTCTGTTTTGGTCAGTAGAGTGTTAATCCCTTTGAGGGCCTCTTGGTGCTTACATGTATTTCTGCTTACATCGTTTTGTCAAAAAAGTAAAATAAAACTGAAGAATGTATAAAAGAATTGAGAAATTTTTGTAGTGGGTTGAAAATCTACTATGGACATATAAATAAAATGTGACAAACAAAGAGAAAAAATGAGTAGCATGCATTAATAACTCTCTTCAACTTTCACTCAAAAACAATTACTCAGACAAAATCAAATTCACCTCATATGCAATGAAAAAAGAACAAAATCTTGATCTGTATTTTATTTTAATTCATTATTACTTCTTGAAAATGAAAATATCACAAGATGTAATAGGGAATCTACTTTTGCTAAATGTGAAAAGTTGTATCCTGTTGCAATATAACATGAATATGAATAATAATGAAATACAAATGATGTGGAAATTATAAAAAGCAAGTACTGATGTGCATCAAGTAAATTATAAGGGTCTTCACCTTTTGATAATTATCAGCACTTGAATGAATCAGGAAAAAAGGTATTAAATTTCTTCACTAGAAAAGTACAGTGAGAATTGATTTTCTTTTGTTCCTTAAAGATGATTGTACTGTCTACATACAGAATTCTATAATCATGCAATTTTCCCGACTTTTCCCTGAGCCTGAACATTTTAAAAGTATCAGTTTGAGCCGCTTTTGAACAATAACAATGAAGATGGTAGTGATGACACAGCGTCAGGTTCATCAAATGACGAGGATGCTATTTTGCAGAGCGAAGAAGGATGACTCGGGAACACAGAATGGTTTGTACTGATTTATAACATGAATTTCATATAAGATAGTGAGCAACGGCCAATTACACTTCATTAAAAAAAACCTGGAAGTTTGTAAATGTCTATATGTCAATCGATCTCGAGTTGTTTTGGTGCGCCCTAATTTCGATAACTTTCCCCCTCGGTACTTGTTAGGTGTAATTGCCTAAAATATTTCAAATATACTAATCGTGTGCATTATCATACTGGATGGGGTGGAGATAATTAATGAAAAGAAGGGTGACTTGAGGTGTATAACTCTCCATGAAAGTATTATTGCAAACTGCTTAAACAGACATGTGCTTGAAGTATCCATATATGAAGACCTGGAGCATCATGGACCTTTGGATGATAACGAGCCGATACATTAGTAATTTTTCTTTTGCATTTATTCAGAATTGCTGTTGATGTGTTTAATCAGTTTTTGCTACTCTTATGACAGAATGTTTGGGTCCCATTTTACAAGGTGCTGTGGTTGCTCAGTGGTTAGTGTGCTGGACTCGCGACCGAAAGGGCGTGGGTTTGAATCCTACCACCGGACAAGCCTGGGTCAGCTACTGTGGTTTGTCCTTGGGCAAGGCACTTTACTCCAATTGCTTCAGCAGTAAATAACCAACTGGTGTTGATGTGCCGTGAAGCACCAAATCAAAAACCCATTTTACAAAACAAACTATACCCAAGAGGCAACATTTTTGCACAGGGATGCACACCATGATGATGTTCAAGCTATGATAGTCTTGAACTTTGTAAAAGAATGTGGTTTATGAAGATAAAAATGTGGCTTTGTATTTTAAAGGTTTTAACCAGGGGTGGGGGAATACCCTAAACTTTCTTTACACTATATAGCCAGGATTGTACTCATGTACCATTAAACTGTATACATATATAAAAAAAAAAATGTTTGTTTTTCTAAATGGATACCAAGTGTGTTATAAATTGTGATAATTACCATGACATTGCAATCATCACAAAAAGATTTTTTATTTTTTTTTTTTTTTTTTTAATGAGTCTTGAGAACACAATGTGCCTGAAAATGAATGGATCAACAAATTTATTTATCATAATATGGATCATTTTCTATGTATGATGTCTTGTATCAAATCTATGTAAGTACTCAATATGTAGATTAACACCTTTAAAAAAATGAACATATCAAAGTACATCACCCTAAGTACTTGGCAAATAATATAATATAGCAAGATTTACCAAAGAAGAATTTTCTAACTCCTATTTGGATTTACTCTTACACGCTTTCTTTTTTATTTTCAGAACATACAGACATATAGCATATCAGTATTTTGTCAGATGTATTTGGCATTGGCTAGGCAGACACAACCGTAAAGTTCTACCATCCTGTGTGGTGTCAAAAATCAGAGACGCATTTTCCTCAGAGGAATATGTTGGCTTAAAATATGCAAGACCATAGAGATTCTACGAATTCAGAAATCGTGACTTGTGCTTTTTGATAATTTCATCTTTTGAAAACTGTTTATATGATTCTGTAAGTGGTGGTGGATACTGAGACCACCCTTTAATGTCAATAAATTTGTTTAATATCAAGGAACTATTACATTTTCATAATGATAAAGTAACCTGTGTCCAAACGCTATAAACTTTAATAAAAATTATTTCATATGCTACAAATGTATTTATTCATTGTATTTCAGTTTTTACTAAAGATTACTGTATTTCTTGTAATTACTTGTTTAAACCTGACATTAAAGTTATACTTTCAAAATGGCTATTTTCAATCTACAATTTACATCATACATACTGTCAAAATTCTGATAGCAGTTTATATTACACACAATGAATTTGGTGAAGAAAAGTAGGACTGGCTCAGATATAACACCTAACAGATACACCACCAACATGTTTAGTCAGTCTTACCAAAGGTTGGGTCCACTTTGCAAGGCTTTACAATAGCCTCTGTATCTTTCTTGTTTTGGATAAGCAATTCTCCAACGCTCCTGGCCAGTCTTGGTCACTGCATGTGCATTATTTGAATTTTCGTTCTAGTGCAGGGCAGCTAGATGCAACCTAAAGAAAACAAAAAACAATAAAAATAAAATTGAGAATTATTAGTGTTACTTATTGAACTGTTGATCAAAATGTATTGCTCTTTATTAAGCTAGGTGGGATGGTGGCTTAGTGGACAGCTTGCCAGACTTGCAACTCAAAGGGTGTTGATTAGTATCCTACCATCATATCAGTCTGAGTCGGCTGACATGGTGTGTCCTTGGGCAAGGCACTTTATACCAGCTGCCTCGGCACTAAATAACCAACTTGTGTTCCTGTGTCATAAATCAACAACAGCAACTTTATTTAGCTTTGTTAACGTCAGCATTGTCCAGCAATCATTTGACATGAATAATTAAATCTTTTATTCTTACCTTCCAGGTATTATGTACTTTTTTTTTGTTTTCCATGCACGAGTATAGCCAGTTTTGATGCACATGCTAAATGTGAAAATATTAAATATGTTTTCTTTCTACAAGTATTTGATATTAATGCTCATACTATTTCTTGTATCATCTAATTCCATGCTAGTTACCTTGCAAGCATGGATCCATAAAAGTAGCGTGTGCTCTTTGGTGCATAGTGGTTCACAACATTGTGGAACACCTCCAAGCCATATGTTTCATGTATAGTTGATGGCTTCTGGATGTCACACAGAATGTGAGGACTGTGAACAACTTTATTCATGAGCTTGTATGCCCTGGAACCTAATGAAGGGAAATAAGTTTGTATGTGAACAAGCGTATCAGTCTGTCTGTGCTAACATGTTTGGTTCAATCAAAGGAATATCGCAGTTTAACCTCTTTAAGAAAAACCAAATAACCCTGGTTACCCCTCCCCCATATATATATATATATATATATATATATATATATATATATATATATATATATATATATATATATCATGTGACAAACTCTAAGTGGAAAGAATTAAACGTTATGCAAATTACATGCTAATCTTTGATTCTCTGTTTGGTTAAACTTCACATGTGTGCATGCAGAGCTACTATCAGTCACTGGATGTTTGGAATATAGCATGTTAGGATATGTAAACTTTTTTGTATACATACCAGTGGTAAACATACCTGCCTTCAGCCACTGTCTTTCTTCCAAAATGGGACCATGTTCACATCTGCTGAACATGGTAGAGTGGTCCTCGTGCATGTTTGCAACATGGTTCATCAGTGACTCCCATTTTGCAACTTTAAGCTTACTGTTATCCACACAAGAGGTGGCAACCCAGTAGGCATGGTTCATGGTAGACTTGATCCACGGCCGGATCATCTTGCAATCCTTCTTTGCAGCTGCCTCCAGCTTCTTGGAGATGCATGAAAATAAAAAAGCGTGCATACAAACAAAAACATTTTTGACTGGAATAGCATGCAAGGGAACCGCAATAAAAAAAGTTGTTTTCAAATTAAACTTTTATATATATATATATATATATATATATATATATATATATATATATATATATATATATATATATATATATATATATATATCTGTACCTTATGCCAAGAGCCATACATCAAAGTAGTGTTTCACATCGCCTTGCTCCACTCATATATTTCTGCACCATTCTATGCCGATCTGTGATTAGGGCTTTTATGGTCAAACCATTATCATTAATGATGTGATCCAATCCTCTCTCCAGACCTTCAGTCTCCATACTGTATGTGTGGACCCTTTAACTTCATTGCTCATAGTAAATAAAAAGATAATTCACAATTTGAGTAGTCAATTGATTGGTTTTCTTAACAGCACTTTCAAGGATGCAATAGGCAGGCGACATTGGCTGGCTTGCGCTGGGATTTAAATTATTCCATTTATTGTTGACAGTTTCAAAACAACCCATCTATTTCCCAGTAACCTAACAATGACTTGTGCAGGCATGAAATTGATCTATTGAGTTATATCGGGGTAGTCTTCCATGTAGGTAAAATTGGATTCAGTTATGATACCAAAGCATAAACTAAAATGCAAGAGACAATATGAAAAATAAACCACTCACCCCAAGTCCAAATTTGTACTAGGTGTACACTACATAATTGAAATCTCTTTTATGCTAGTAGAGTAACCAATGTTAAAAAGATCTGGAGAGTTCTGCAAGTCTAACTCCATGTTAGGAGTTCAAACTAGATGCCTACCGGTATGCATTTTGATACAAATCGAACCTGAATTCTGCGAGTCCTCCTTATGGGATCTATTTTAGCCTGAACTTTAACACTACATTTAATTTCTTGTGGTTGGGACTGAGGACTTGGTGCCAAAGTTGGTGTGTTATGTCCAGCAGCATCTACCTCCACCACATAACATGTGCTTGCAGGTGTGTCAAGCACATAGTTGGCATCATAAGTCTAAATTGCCTGTTGCAGAACCTGAAAAGAAAAAAGAATGAGTATGATTTATGAGGAGAACCATATTTGTAGTATCTGTGGAATATCTTTACAACATATGAGTAGTTGCATGCCAACAATTGGTTCATTAGATTTATGGCCAGATATCAGGAAAAAGGAAGAATGGTGGGGTGGGGGGGGGGGGGCTCAAAGAAGTAATCTTATCCAGTGTCATAGCCTAAGGCTCATGTTTATCAGGTGATGATGACATTATGGTAATTGAGTAGCACTCGAAGTTACGCATTCCACTCTACTTAAAATATTTAATAATGTTACTCTTATGTTAGCATCGGCATGTGAATTAAACAACTCTTTCCGTAATAAACATCTGTTTTAGGAAGATATACTGTACACAGCAATTCAACCCCCAGGGCACGCGGGATGTGGGTGTGGTAACAAAGCTGCAGAGGCAAGGAAATCTGTGTTAAACAAAGCTCTTTTTTTTTACATATACTTTCGTTTAAGTACTTCATCTACATTATGGATACTACATTGATGGAAATTTGAGTGGATAATACTTTTATTTATTAACCTCTGCATTCTGCCGCATGTGATAGGCTCCTCGTACACATTGCGTCTTCACAGTTGGGAACATTGTGCTACTGTCACTAGCATCTGTTAGTAGATTTTCCCTCAGGTCCAGGAGTAGAAGAATGGTACTGCTGTCGGCTTCATCTTGCCCTGGGATTTAAATATCCCAATTCTGCATGTCTCTGGATCAACTTCATACTGATCTTTTGAAAAATGCAAGCTGCAAAGTCTATGAGTCACTGGCTCAAAGTTTTCAAGGTGACAGTAATGGATCTTGTTTTTTGGAAATCTAAAGAAATTCACAGTCAGTGCCGTACTCGAATTATTGTTGCATCCAAATGCTGCACAGTGGGGCATTTTGTAAATCCTTGTAAACACTCCAATATAATTACTGCTAATCCACTTACTCTCAAGCGCAATGAAACTACAGGATGTTGAACAATGGCCGATATGTGTAAAGGATCCTGTGATGTCACATTAATCTTGCCTCATTTGTACTCGACAAATATGCATATAGGGTCACTTGCACATATGATTGCATATAATGTACTGTAACTCCTTTCATTGTAACTGGATCGCCCCGAATTATTATTTAATTAAATCTTGGGCAACAAATGAGTAATATAACCACAACTTTAATTGTATCTTCCTTATTCCTTTAAACTAGAAAACCTTTAAATGACTTCTTTCAAAAACCAGCTGAATAGAATTTGACGTATTTTGACAGCAACATGCACAGGGCCAATCAGTTTTAACATTGATGCCTATCTGCCATCAAATAATACCCCATTACTAAAAAATATAAAAACCTTTAAAAGACTTGCTATAAAAATAACTGCCTTTACAAAAGATATAAAACCATTCCATTAAAAGACTTGTTATAAAAATAATTGTTTATTAGAATTTAACCAGATTTAATATAGAGCATACAGTCATAAATGTCTTTCAGTTTTCAGCTCTATTAGTCATAGACTAGAAAATATTGTAACATTAAGGGAGGCATGTTGAATCAAGCACTGTATTGTGCAGTGGAACCCTGATGGTCTGCACTTAGGACCACCTCATTCATTGTAATTATATATGGTTCTATGTAAAATCATTGCTGTCTTGTGCAGCTGTGCCTGATGGTCTGGGTGTAGGACCACCTCATTCATTGTAATTATATATGGTTCTATGTAAAATTATTGCTGTCTTGTGCAGCTGTGCCTGATGGTCTGGGTGTAGGACCACCTCATTCATTGTAATTATATATGGTACTATGTAAAATTATTGCTGTCTTGTGCAGCTGTACCTGATGGTCTGCACTTAGGACCACCTCATTCATTGTAATTATATATGGTTCTTTGTCAAATCATTGCTGTCTTGGGCAACTGGACCTGATTATCTGGGCTTAGGACCACCTCATTCATTGTAATTATATGTGGTTCATTGTCAAATCATTGCTGTCTTGTGCAGCTGGACCTGATGATCTGGGCTTAGGGCCACCTCATACATTGTAATTATATATGGTTCTCTGTCAAATTATTGCTGTCTTGTGCAGCTGGACCTGGTGATCTGGATGTTTGATAAGGCTGTAAATGAAGTTTACTGTCTCCCCCAGAGTTGTTTCCTAAGACTTTGGGCACTGAGGATATAAATATTCTCTCCAGTCTGCACAAACTTTCTGGGGCAGTGTCACATCCAGATCTTCAGTTGCTCCTGCATTCTGCAATGGTCTGGATGCATACACAGCAGTTTTACTGGGGGCATGAGCTCACCATGCAGCAGAAGTAGAGGTTTGTCCCTCGTCTATGCTTCGATCACTGGTTTGTTCATCCAGCTACAAGAGTCCATTGGTTGGCTTGGTCCCTGAAGTCCCCCTCCCCCTTTGTATGCTGGGGCATCAAAAGTGGGGATACTGGCTGGGATCTGGGTCTCCACCTGGTTAAAACCAGGATTTTAAAAAATGTTTTTGACGTATTAAAGAGGGTCACTGAGTGATATTACATTGCATATGAGAGGTAACTTTCAGACTTATTTTATGTTTGTTTCATTCCATGGGACAGGGCTGCCTCCAGAGATACTCCAAATGGACATACACTCGCAACAACTTTTCCAAGATGCTTTAAAGGCTGGTAAAGAAAAGGTTTACAATATTCGCTTGATGATTGTGGGGAATCTTGGTGTTGGAAAAACAACTCTTACAAAACGGATATTGGGAGAGGAAATATTTGAAGAATCCCCCCATGTTTCAACTGTAGGCATTGAGGTACATTCTGGATGCTGCAAGATAGATCATGAAACAAAGAAGTGGAGTGTTGAAAAAACAGGTATGCCTATCAACTTGCAACCTAATCCAACCTCTTTCTCTTTCGTGTACTGAAAATGATGATACCTGTATACCAACAATTGTAATGAAGTATAACTTCAGAGTCATGTGATGCATAAACATTAAGTACATGTGTATGGACAAGCCTTGCATTGTCCAAACAGCCTTTTTTATCCCGTTGCCAATGATGTTGGATCAAATATAGTGTTTTGCACATTCATTCGTTTGTATGGTTGTTCATTGTCCCCAACATTTCTTTAACAAGGTGTGGGACATTGTGTCTGCATTTCCGTCCATCCATCATGTCACAGGGTCACAACTAAATATTTTATCATGTTCACAACACTTTATCTTCAGTTCTATAACTTTAAAGCCGCTTGAGATTAAGGGAAGAAACTTGGTACACATATACAGGTATTCATATGTCATCATTAGCATGCATGTTGTGTATTAGATTGGGGTCATACTTTGAAGGTCATTGTCATGGTGTTATGTATTGGATTGTTCTATTGCACTTTACTTTCCAGTTTATAATTTTAGAGTCATTTGAGATGAATGGATGAAGCATGGTCTAACGATATATCACATATCATCATTAGAAGGTGTGGCACATGCCACTTTGGAAGTCCTATCTTTAAGGTCAAGGTCACAGGTCAGTATTTTAGGTTTCAGTCACATTTGTCTTTCTGCTTTCTAACTTAATAGCTGTTTAAGATAAGTGGATAAAGGATGGTATACTTATATATTGCCACTAGAAGATGTTCTGCATTGCATGTTTTGAGGTCTTTTCCTCAAGGTGAAGGTCACAGGTAAATCATTTTGGGTTTCTTTTCTTCTAACTATATCAGGATATAATTTTAGACTGGTTGTCTTGGGGGGTGAGCAGCACCAATGAAGCAGCAAGTGTGCACATGCACAGTGTGCTGTTTCCCAGAATCTTCACCATTATAGCTACAAGTGGGGCCTTGTACTGGTTGTGGAGCTTTTCAGTTTCAGTGCGACTCATTTCATCCATCTGAGAGAGGGTGGCCTGTTGTGCAAGTACCTTGGCAACCTAAATCCTCTGCTAAACCTCAGAGACCTCCATAGCATTGATAAGACACTCCAGACAATCCTTGGTGAGCTCGTGAACAATCTGGCAAACCTTAGAGAGCTTGACAAAGATATAGCCCTGGATAAAGAAAAACTGGAAGATGGCAGGAATAGTGGAGTCCAAGCAGGAAGAAGGAATCAGTTGAGTGACCTTGAGGTCAGGTGGTCAGGCAGACTGAGGTTGATAAATATAAATTGAGAGGCCGTCAACTCGGATCACTAGCATCAGGGAGATTGTCAACCAGGTGTGACAGTGACCAGCATCATCACCACATTCAGCTTTATCATCAGAACATTGGTGCTAGCAGCAGACTGAAATCCCCAAATCTTGTTATAGCTACTCATCCTGAAAAGAAAGTTATCCACAGTACATTGTATGATGTCATACCTGCATGGTCATAAGTAGTAGCATAGTGGGGCTTTGATGCCTGCCCCTGAACATTTTCTGGATTCCGAAGAATAACCAGGTCTAGATGCATGAGAAAATTGATAAATTAATAAATTAGGTATACTGTAGTGAAGTCTTTCTGGGAAATTTGCAAGCCTGTGTAAACTTTCTGGTCTTTGCTCATATATTTCAATAGCTGATGATACACACCCATGACATCATCGTTTTTGAAGTTAAGCAAAATGTCTTGTGTGGGTTCTTGGTAGCCATTTAACCTCAGTGAGACCTCAGTCACTGCCAGTTTTGAAAATATCATTGGAGTTTCCAGTTGGGTGTTCAGAGAGTCTATAGTTTGAAATACCACAAACACATGATGTGGTGCGCCGACACTGTGTTGAGGTCTTATTTGCCATGAGAATTCTCCTCTGATGCCACTTTGCACAGAGTCTGTAGTCATCATGAGGAATTAAATCGTAGATGTTCCGCCAGACATCAAACATCTGTCTGTGGCCAGTGATGGAATCATTGAAGGTAACCAAAACATAAGTTTTGATAACACAACTTTAACTTATACAAGGGAACCATCACACCAATTTGCAAGGTCCTCTTTGCACATTTACGGGTTATCATGACTGCGTGATTGGCCACAAAAATAACCTTGTGAATGTCTTGGCAGAATTCAAATATGTACGAGAGTGGAATCATGCAGGAAAACCCCCTGCAAGGGTTAATCTGGGCTCATGTTGCAAAGCCCATATTGAACTCAAGATTGGCTCCGGTTACATTACCAGTGGCAATGGTGTATTTGATATGATCAGCATATTCAGTTGTGTCCTTTGTAAACATCATAGACAGGCCAGTGATGGGTGAACGGCAAAGCAGCTGGTGTGGGTAGACTGGGAGCTGTAGCTGCAGAACTTCACACAGGTGACTCGGGGCATAGGGTCGCTGCTCACTGGACCGAAGCAGCAGTGGAAGTCGACTGAGCAGCCCTTTTTAGGATCACACTGCTCACCTCCGTATCATGAGGAAAGGGCTAGAAAAGGTGCCCTAAACATTGCCTGCTTAACCTTAACCCTGGTCAGCACACTACGGCTGATGGGGATCCCACCTTAGCGGTCGAAAAAATAACAAGAAGACAAAGGTGATGCAACTCACCATCAGTGCCTGGAATGTATGCACACTAATGGCCAGTAAAGAGGCAGATAGACCAGAGAGAAGAACAGCTTTAGTTGGTAGAGAACTGGTCAGATTCAATGTTCAGATAGCGGCCCTGAGTGAATTTCTCCTAGCTGAGGAAGGACAACTCACCGAAATAGGAGCCGGCTACACCTTCTGGAGTGGCCCAAGTAAAGAAGAACGATGTTAAGCTGGTGTTGGGTTTACCATAAAATCACATCTAGTTAGCAAGATCACAAATCTCCCAAAAGGCGTGAATGACAGACTAATGCAAATGAAACTCCCACTGTCTGGAAAAAGACATGTAACTATCACAAGCGCCTATCCACCCACCATGACAAACCCAGATCAGATCAAGGAAAAATTTTATGAAGACATGGAGTCTCTTATTGCAGAAATACCAAAGGTAGACAAGCTCATCATCCTTAGCGACTTCAATACTAGATTTGGCACAGATCACCTGATATGACAAGGTGTCAATGGCAAAAACGGGTTTGGCAAATGCAACAACAATGGAGTCCTGCGAAGAAAATGCGCTGAACATGACCTCCTAATCACCAACACAGTATTCCGCCTGCCAAACTGCAACAAGATGTCTTGGATGCACCCATGCTCCAAGCACTGGCATCTTATTGACTATGTCATTGTCAGGAGAAGAGACAGACAGGATGTCCTAGTGACGAAGGCCATGAGAAGTGCAGCATGCTGGACTGACCACAGGCTTATAGTCTCCAAGGTCAATATCTGGATTCAGCCTAGCAGTTGACCACAAGGCAATAAAGTGCCCAAAAAGCTTAATGTCACCAAATTGAAACAGGTATTTGTCGAAGAACTGTGCAGCCAACTGGATACAATCAATACAAACTCCAAGAATGTCGAGGAAAACTGGGCATCCTTCAGAAACTCTGTGTACTCAACTGCATCCAAACCCACTGTCCCACCACACGTAAACCTCAAGATTGGTTTGATGAGAATGATGCTGCCATACAGCGACTTCTGAATGAGAAACATTGGCTACAGAAGGCCTATTTAGAAGACAGTACTTCATCATCTAAGAGCCTTCATCAGCATTCAACAACATGAAGAGAACTGTGCAATGCAAACTCAGAGAGTTGCAATACTCTAGGCTGAGCAATAATGTTTTACCAGCAGAAAGTCTACAAAACCGGAGGCTCACACGTGGCACAGAAACAGACTGAGCTTTTCCAGTCAATATGGACTTGGGGAACTATACCCCAGGAGTACAAGGAGGATTCCATTGTCCACTTGTACAAGCGGAAAGGCAACAGACAATCCTGCGACAACCATCAGGGCATCTCCTTGCTCATCAACTCCAGGAGAAATGGCAGGAACAGAACTCCAACCTGTACATGACATTCATCGACCTGACAAAAGCCTTTGACACCTTAGGAAGATCCATGGCAACATTTGCTTGCCCAGAGAAATTCATCGTGATGGTTTGGCAATTCCACGATGGCATGCTTGCTCTTGTTGTGGATGACAGTAATCATCTGAACCATTCCCAGTCACCAATGGAGTCCAGCAAGGCTGTTTGTTGGCCCCAACCCTCTTCAGTAAGATGTTCTCTGCCATGCTTACTGATGCCTTCGGTGACTGTGATACTGGGATCAACATCAGATACTGGACTGATGGCAAGCTGTTCAATCTGAGAAGACTACAGGAGAAGGCAAAGTTACAGGAAGTGACTGTTCATGATCTCCTATTTGCTGATGATTGTTCCCTGTGTGCCAAATCTGAGTCTGACATGCAATACAGTATGGACCATTTCTCTTCAGTTTGTGACAATTTCGGTCTCACAATCAGTATCAAGAAGGTAGAGGTGATGCAATCAGTTGAGACGAGTCTCATCCAAACTGGAGCTACAGACTTTAAACAGAGGAGAATTGCAGAGGCAGTGCAGAAGTATGAGCAGCGTAAATCTCAGAACTTCAGCACATCCTCTATCGATCAAGCAAACCCAAGCGTCATCTCCTGTCAAGTGTGCCACAGACAGTTCAGAGCATAAATTGGCCTCATCAGCCACTCGTGCTCACAGAAATCAAACCAGTTAGTGATGTTATGGTCATCTTCGAACTCGAAGGACGAACAACAATAACAGATAGGCAAGCAGACCTTGCATAGTCATTGCTGTTATGGGTAATTCCTAATATCGTCACAGCAACATTGACGTGGCCCAAACAGACTTTAATCTTCTTTCTGTGGATAAGATAACTTGCACTGTTGAATAATGCCATGATGCCATTGTTGACAAATATGGCAAAAAAGTATCAAGATATGTCCTTGACTTGAAGTTCTATTCACCCATGCTCATCTGGCACCCTAGCCATGTAGGCATAATATTGGTAATCTTGGACACTTCTATCTTGCAACATGTGCCCATCCATGTCCCACGCAGGATCAGATACATCGTTGAATTGAGCCATCATGTTCCACTTACACATTGTTGACTTTGTCTAATACCTTTTTGTGTGCCATCCATGGCCACTTCCAATTATCAGATTTGCAATCCTTTAATCCGTACTGACTTGTGCCAACTCAGCGAGACATTTTTGAGCAGCTTCATTGATGATTTTACCAACCGGAGCTGGCATTGTTGTTGTTAACGGCAGTGAACTGGAACTCTTTGAGTCACTAATTGTTTTAGTCTCTCTTGAATTGATCGATTTTTTAACCAATCCACAGTGGTGCTTTTGATGCTATCAATGACTCACATTGCAACTTGTTTTAGCAATAAGTGCAGTGCATGGTGCCAAGCCTGTGAGCACACTGGACGACACCACTGATGTCATTTCCGTAATAAGTTGCTTAAACGTGTTTTCTCGCTTTAATAACACAAATGGGTGTTACACATACGCATATGAATGTCATTTAAATAAATATCAGGTTGATCGCTAATGTACAGTTGTATTGTCGGCGTCTCCCTGCTAAGGTCCAATGCATGTTTGTCTTGGTCCACGAGGAAACAGGAATGTGAGTCAATTGGGGTTTGTTTGCTTGGAAGATACAAGGGCGCCGTTGGTGTAATCAAGAGCAGATCACCCAGGGCACATTCGAGGAGAACCAGAATGAAATATAACCTTGTGAGGCCATGGTAGAGCCGGAGGCTCTGTAACTGCCACTGATGATGTCACAGGTTATATTGACCTGAATTGTCAAGGTGATCTTGACAATGTCTGGCACAATATTGTAACTGGTACCCTCGGGTCCTGCTTGTAAGATTATTTCTCCTTCAAATACATTCCCCGATCACATTAACATTACAGATATAAGCCTGCTGCCTCCGGATTCCAGCCCTACTAAAAGACCAAAATTCGTATTTTGCATCTATATCATATAGACAAAGGGCAATAACTCTTGCCCATTACCTCCCCTTGCCACCACCAGGTGTTGCTAGTTTTTAAGCTTCGATGTCATACAGTCAACACCATATGAAAAACCTCCATCAGTCCATGCCAAAATCGATGCGAATTTTAACCATCCATCCAGAAATTTGGATTTATAGATTGTGTTAATCATTCCTCTTAAGGTGGTATACATTTTTTAGCAATTGTTTAAATATTTTCGGGAAATTGTCACTTTCTCTGACTTTGTCTATTTAGACCGCATGGTACAAGACGCTATCGTTGATTCATGTTGTGATTCATGGTTTCGCACACACTGCCTATTGTTTGCTCATCCAGTTAGTAACGGGTGTTGTTTTAGCAATTTATTAACACGCTGCATTGTTAATTCACACACTTTTTTGTGTTTTGTTTTATTTTGTTTTTTCAGTGAAATATGTTGACGAAGTGTATAAATACAACAAGTTCAAGGCCATGAAAGACATGAATGAGTCGATGCCGTGCGTGTACAAAATGTACTTTGTCAGTACCATGCAGTGTGTGACATATGGTCCGAGAGTGTATGGACAGGTAATTAATACAATGGAGGAGTATACCTCCATTTTTAGGCAGCCCAGGAGGCGTAAGTCCCCCCACGTGTCTGAGCATGGCCTTCAGGCCTGCAAGTCAGTGCGCATGGGGTTTTAACGGATTCAACGGATACATCCTATACTACTGTATCACCATCCAGAGCCATCCACAATCATCCAGCCAACCGAGCTGGCTGTCCTGCCAGTCCAGCCGTCTCAATCCGGGGATCTTCCTGAAAGATCCGTCTGTCTCACCAGGCTGAGGCTTCATCTCCCTACAATTATGGAGATCTTAATGATAGCTCTGTCCGTCCTTCCATGCTATGGCTACATACAATTATTGTTGTTATTGTGGGTTTAACGCCGTTTTTCAGCACATGAAAAGCTATACATGGCGGCCAGTATATTTGGTTTAGGAAGAACCCGGGAAAACCCCGGAAAGAACCACCGACCCATGGGAAGCTACTGGCAAGCTTTCTCACATACCCACGTTAGCTGAGACCGAGACTCGAACCCACGCAGACAGGTGAGATGTGTGAGTGATCTGTACATACAATTACAATTACAGGGATCTTAGTAATAGATCCGTCCATTTCTCTGGGCGTATGGCTACACATATCGTGATGGGGATTTTATTGATAGATTGATAGATCCATCCGTTCAGCCATGCTGACAGGCACAGTTGGTACCTGGACCAACTGGACTGCCTTCCGCATGGCTGGTAACTGTGCCGACCATACTCCCAGTGAACCAGCCTTCTGTACTGGTAAGACACATTTATCTGGCAGAGCTAGCTTACCGTATGTTCATGGCTTACGCACAGGGAAGTTACCATGACTTGCATTGAGATGACGACATTGCGTCATGTATGCTACCATGGACACAGAACCAGAACAGGATGCTACACACAGTGAGTGTGAAGATACTCCTGAGCAACAGCTTTACTTAGATCCAACCATGGAGCAGACTGAGTTCAGCTTTAAGGCTGCCATCATAGAGATATACCAGGTGTTGTCGGTTTCAGAATGCCCTCCACCCCCTACAGCCACACACGACTATAAGGTCCAGGCTTTGGTAGATATCGACAATGAAGAAGAGACCCTGTCCTTCTGGCTGCTTCCCCAGTCATCAAAGATCAGGGAGATTTATTGTCTCTCTGGATGAGTCTGTGATATGGGGAAGGCTAAGGCTTTCCAAGTACCAGTGACGTTCTCATCGTGCTAATACAAAACATACTCTGACACCTTCCATATTGAACGCCTGGCTCTGGATAAGAATTTAGTGGCTGTCCACATGGCTGCCACACTTTTTTGTAAAGTGCACAAAAATGTGTTTCATGCTACATTGAAGCTGGTTTGAAATGTTGTTACCACATCTTCGATGTTAGACTTGGCCTCATTAACGATTTTCCAACTTGCAGAAAAATTAGGCAATGAGCATGCCTGGGAGGCAACGGCCCGAATTGCTTGGGTCATTAACAGGACATCTCACCATTCCATGGCAAATGCACTGACTGCCTCTGCGAATCTTGACCTGATATGATGTGATGCATGTTTGCGTTCCACATTGCTCCAGCCACATCACACCCGGGCTTTATGGATGATGCCATTTGGGCTCGCCATTACTCTTTTGGGGGCAAAATTGAAGAAGTTCGGAGGCAGGCAGCTCAGGACCTGCCCCTCCAACTCACCGCCCACCCAGCATGGTCTTTTAAGACCAATCTGCCTGTGCCACAGCAGATCGATGATGGGCAAGCAAAGGAAAAGGGATCTTTCACGTCCAACCAGTTTAGGGGGCAACCTTGCTGGAGGGGGGTGCAAGAAGCCAAGTTTCTCCTCCTCCAAGCCTCCTAACTCTCGATGCTGACCTAGCAACCCCACCTCTTGCAGATGGCCTACCGGTGGGCACCAGATGCTTACACTTCCAATCTAGTTGGATCAACCATTATCCTCAAAACAAATGGGTGATCCATATCATTTTGGAGGGGATTCAGCTTTCATTTATGCAACCCAACCTCTTTCATCTTTTCCCCTTCTAATGGACGTACCGTCAGATTGAGAGAAAGATGATAATCTACAGTCGCTCCTCGACAAAAGGGCGGTGGAGACTGTGAGAAAAACACAATCTCCAGGGTTTTATTCAAAGCTTTTCCTTTACAAAAGACCAGCGGCACCTTGAGGCCGTTTAGATGCAGACAGCAAGATCAATATGAATCTCCATCAGAAGAGACGAGTATGCCATCAGTATCAATCTGACCGATGTATATTTTTATATTTTTCTCTGGGAAAACATTCCTTATTATGTTGGACAACTCAGTAGTGGTGACCTACCTCTGCAAATGGGGGCACCAAATCACCCGACCTGTTAGTTCTGCTTCAGCAGTTTCTATATCAACATACAATCAGGCGCATTTCCAGCAGATTCAGTGTCCTGGCTGACCCTCTATCCAGAAAGTTTCAAGTCATTCATATGTCATGGTACCTACATCAATCAGTCTTTCATCAGCTTTGTGCATGTTGGGGGCGTCCGACGATCAGTCTTTTTGTGACAAGGTACTTTGTCTCTCCAGTTCCAAACCCTGTCGATCAATTGGGAGGGGTTCGGGGCCTTGCCTATGCACCCACTAGGGGTGAAACGATACACCTCTGCAGCATATCGATACGATTCATGATACATAGCCTATGATATGATACATTATCAATACACATATCAACTTCATGGTCTTTTCATCTTTAGAATGTCTGTCATTGGTAGGGTTGTGCAGTTTTATATGTGTTGACATATTGGTTGCATTTCTAGTATGCAGATTACAGACAGACATAGATTTAGCATCTGTTCATATGCCATTTTCATCCTTGACGGGACAGAAAAAAGTACATCCAAACAGACTACATATTAGTTGTTAGTGATTTTAATTCAATCATTTAGGCCATTTGAGGCTACTCCATTTGTCCAGGTGTGGGAGTGGTGATGACTAACAACCAAAATCTATCACATTGTACTTCCTGCAGATATAAAACAACTGCCACAGCTGCAGGCACTCTTTTCTGTTAGTGAAAAGGAAAACCATTGACAATGCCCACTCCCCTTCTATACAAAATTAACAAATTAACACAAGGTGACAAACCTGCACGGTTTGAAATCTGCCTCCTCACTGATTCAGTGCTAATTTTATTTATCTGTTGGCACGTTTAGTCACTGATTACCTATATCAGCATAAAAGAAAACATTCCAAACTTGTTCTCCATGTACGACTTTAGTAATTTACAGATCATTTAATAACCATTTTGAACGAAGTTTCTCTGTTGCTTTGTATCTAACTGGATCAAGTTTGGATACCAATGCTTCTGGTGTGTCACGCAGTGAAGCTGCAGTCAATTCTGATTGGTGGTTTTTGTTTACCCTGAACTGCAGCAAACAATAACCACCAATCAGAATTTAATGTAATATATTTCACTGAGTGACACACCGGAAGTGTAGCCTTTAAATTCGATCCATATAGACAAGATACGAATCAACAGAGAAACTTCGCGTAAAAGTAGTTATTAAATGATCAGTAAAGTACTTCAATCATACATGGGGAACAAATTAGGAAAGTCTCCTTTACGTTGATATACTGTATATTATCAGTGGCTGAACATGCTGATGGGATAAAATAATTAGCATGTAATCGTCCAAAGGGGGGAGAGGACACATTTCGAACCATGTAACCTTGTGTTAATTTGCAAAAAGTGAGTGCATGTTTTCAACATTTTTTTTTCTTTCTTTTTTACTGACAGACATTAGTGCCTGTGCCTGCGACGGCCGTCTCAGATAAATTCTCAGTTTAAAGAATAAAAAGGCAAACAACTAATAATTATTCATGACTGCTGAAGATTAAAGTAACTTCTATAGGGTAAGTATCATTTTGTATCGATTCTTCACCTCTTGTATCGATATGTGTATCGATAAAGCAAAAGTATTGATGCATCGATATATTGATGAATTGTTTCACTCCTACCACCCACTGTCTTGGTGCCGATAATAATACGGAAGTTGAGGCGTCAAAACTGCAAGATGGTTTTGATAGCCTCTCTCAGATGGAACAAGTCCGGGGTCACTGATCTACTCGATCTAGTGTTAGATCTGCCCAGGAAGATTCCAACCAAGCCAAATCTTCTCAAGGCGGTTGGAGGTGTTCCACCTCTGCCCAGACCGCCTTCTCCTTCACGTCTGGCTCTTGTCAGGACAGCCTTGCGAGAGAAGGAATTTAGACCTCTGATTGTGGAGAGAATCTCAACTAAGACATACCTTTGACACATTTGCTGACACCTGTATAATCACAGAGAAATTCCAGTCGATCGTGGGCAGCTTTGCAGTGTCAGACAGCACTACATGCTATAACATTGCTGGCAGATTTCCGTTTTCACAATAATATTGCTTCATTCGGTCATATGGAACCACCGCACGATACATCTTACCAGCACAACTCAAGTAAATAGTGAGAAAACAATATGGATCCTCAGTGAATTCTGCGAACATGCTACGAAACTCATCCCATGAGTAATGAACAGCACAAGTCAAATGAATGTTTTCAAGTCTATGCGTGTGAACCCCACAAAAATATTGACATGTTACAGTTGGGTTGTCTTGCCGGTCAAGCATCACATCGTCGGACATTTCGAGATAATTGTTTTCTGGGTCACGGTCGTTAATGGTAGGGGCTTCATCGATTGTGGAAAAGAACTGGATGCAGCTTCACTGGTTGCAGATGCAAGCGCGCTCAACACAAAATCCCTAAGTAATTTATAACATAGATGATCAGCTGCAGATGGTGCAATAACATACAGCCAATCACATGAAAAGATGAAACTGGTTTCACCAGAACTATGCAATTATTCTGCATCATTGTAGATTTTTTCATATTTTTTCTTCATATAATTGAGTGTTGGTTGCTATCTCTATATTATATATTGCAAACATTCTCTAATTGTGGTGATCTTCGCTGTCTTTGCTGGGTATTTCAATCTCCATGCTGTCTTCCATGGGTATTTTGCTGTTTTCACTGGGCATTTTGCTCACTGGCAACTCAGTTAACGTCGGTGACTTAAAGTTTTTGTGTACAATATTATAATGACTTTTCTGGTGCTTTATTATTTTCTTTGCTGAGTTTTTGTCATGCTCTCTCCAACGCAATCCCTAACCCGGTTAATTTATCATGGTGATCCAGACACATGTTTGAAAAATTATATACAGTGTAGCATCTTTTGGGCCTCTTTGATGAATCTGTATTATGCATTCAGGCAAAATAGCAATTTAATCTTTTATTTGACATTACAAACACATAATTGCTAAGGCAGTTTAATTCCTGCATTAGATACAGACATGAATTCTTTCTTAATACTATGTGTCAAACAGTGGGGCTTCTAAAGGAAATATATAATATTATACTATAATTCTGTAAGAGTGAATCACTTATGCATTGCCAGCACATCAATCTGTCTCCGTGTTACAGTCATAGTGGTAGTATCATAATGGGGATGTACGAGGCCATGCTTACCTATCAGCTCCCCAACTCCATGACATGGTTGAGAAGTGATGCTTCAAGTGGGCTGCAATTGCGAATGCACACGTGAGCATTATTATACCTCACTGCAGATATTAATGTACTAATCTCTCATTGCAGAATTAGGTCATTATGGCTGTATTTTACCGATTAACTGAATTAGGTTAAATTTTGTATTTGATGTTAATTTTTTGCTAGAATCATGAAATTGATGATGATATACCTCTCTGTGCACTTATACCCTTAAAACGAAAGAAGCTCATCATGACAAGTATTTCATCTTTTACGTGTACAGTAAGACTTGACTTGAGAGACAACCCCCTTCTGCAATCATATCAGCATGGGGTTTTCACTAAAAGACTTCCTATGATGTTTAGCTGGTGATCTGATGTCTGATATGGCTGCCACAGTGGTCATCTTGAAAATCTTATTATTGCTAATATTCCTGAATGACAAGCAATATTGCCATGGGATTTTCACCAGAAGACTTCTTATGATGACTTGTTGGGTCCAAAATAAAAATGGTGTTGATCTGATGTCCAATATGGCCACAATAGTGGCAATCTTGAAAACATTGTTATCACTACTCCTGAATGGATGGTTGCATCAACATGGGGATTTTACTAAACGACATCTTGTGATGTCTAGTTGGCCCTAATAGTGCCATTCAGACATTCAATAAGCTTGTCACAGTGGTCATCTTGAAAATATTTCTCCTGAACAATTGGTCATATCAGCATGGGGTTTCCACTGAAAGACTTCTTATGATTGTCTAGTTGGTTGTAAATGTAAACGGTGTGCCAATCACTTTCTAATATGACAGTGACAATAGCCATCTTGAAATCTTGTTATCAGCTACTTCTCCTAGATGGCTGGTCATATCAACATTCATCTTTCAACCAAAATACTTTCTTATGATGTCTAGTTGGTCCTAAATAGAAATTATGCCAATCTGATTATGGAATATGGTCACCATGGCATCCATCTTGAACATTTTGTTATCGTTGCTCCTCCAAAACAGGAAGTGATATCAGCATGGGGTTTTCCACTAGAAGACTTCATACGATGCCTTGTTGGTCCTAAAGGAAGGAAAACACCAGTGAGCAAGTCTTGTCCCCCATGTGGAGCAGCAGCACCCTCTCATAGGGTTGTGTCCTGGTGTAGGGTTACACAGCGAGTTGCGCTTTCCTGAGAACAAACAGCAGCATTTATAATCAAATAATAAAAAAAAATAATAATAAATCTGATGTGGTCTCTTCCATCAGATTGACGTTACTGGACAGGTCCTTTGTCAGGGGACTAGTCACCGGACTTTGAACACGTTTAATGAGGATGGCATCCCATTCTAGGTCTGGTGACATGGAGTTGGGTTCAATACCCAATTCCCCATTTCTGTACTACTGGTTGATTATGTTAGGGATAGGGCATCAGGCTGATACTCTTCCTACCAGGGAAGGGGATCTTTCATTCTCATGGTGCCTTGGATGTCCCTCCATTGACTTCAGGGTGGAGCAAATATTCAGGTCACAAACATATTTCATCTTCTTTTGGCCAGGGACCAACAGGAAGGAAGGGGGACCAATATTCTCCCTCTTGATGATCTAGGAGCGATGAGAAATGTGCTCATTCACCAATAATAGTAGGGTCTGTTCCACCACCAGCATGTGGGGCTTAGTGAATAAGATAATCCTATTCCCACATAGCCCCCCCCCCCCCAAACAGAGGAACACTAGGAGAGACAGTCCAGTCTTGATTCAGGAGTGAGTTCAGGATGATGACGTTCTCTCGTTAATGGTGGACTCTGATGTTCACTGAAGATCTGGTGGTGACAGTTCCTCCCCTCCTTCCACCTGTCAGGCAAGGTTTTGACGGAAGAAGAAATCTGGACATTCTATAAGGTGGTAAATTACCTCCTCCTTTACCAGGCTTGTGTCCTAAGACTTCAGGCTCTGAGGATAAAAGGATTCTCTCTCATCCAGAGATTCTCTCGGGGACAGCTTTGCATCCAGACTTCTGTTGCTTCCACATTCCACAGTGGTCAGGTAGCTTACACAGATGTTTTGCAGAGGACTAGAGTTTGCCAGGCAGGAGAAGGGGTGGTGTGTCCGCCCCTTCTATGCTTCAACCTCTGTTTTCTGCATCCAGCAACCGGGTCATTTTGCCAGCTTGGCCCTCAAGCCCCCCCCCCCCCTTTCCTTTAATGCTGGGACATCTCAAGTGGGGCCTGCCTTCTGGTTAAAACCTTTTAGGCCTTGGAGCTTTAGGCCGGAATACTCTTGCAAGTTGATTTTTTTGACAGCCTCCTTCAGTCTTTTGAAGGTAATGTTTGTAATGGAGGGTGTAGAAAAGACATTGAGGTATGTGCTTTTTATGTCCATGGCACTCTCCGCAGAGCTGCCACACCTATGCATTGGAGATGTCAAAGGTCTTTCCAGATCACAACAAGAACTAACTAAGGTCTGCCCTGCTTGAGGCAGAAACACTTTTCAGAGGTCTCATCCGGAACTTGAACAACCAGCAACACTGGTCTCTTGCAGCTGCTCCTGGCCCATCAAAACAGGCCAAGAAATGTGTTTACCCTGACCACCTTTTGGACCTTCTCCCAAATTTTTCAAGCAGGTGCAGCCTAAACAGTCTCAAAAGCAGCATCAATTTATAACTCCCTCTTGCCTGTAATTTGCTACATGAGGTGATCAGAAAGACCAAGGGGGTAAGTTTTCAGACTCCTCCCCCTTCCACAAGGAGAGATGGGGCTGGCTCTAGGGACTTGTGCCATCTGCTGCTATGTCTTCCTCTTCCTGCCATAACTGCTGAATCATGACTGACCCTATTTTCAAAGGTTTGGTCGAGCATCACAGATGATGTGTGTTTCCTTTCCACTCTAAAGGATGGTTTCGTTTCCAAGAACATCCTGTGCTATCATGGACCCCCATCTTCTTTCACCAGTCGAAACATTGAAAGAGCTATGCATTTTTCTGCAAAAGAGTGGAGTCAAGACGGTGAAAAACCACCAAGCTCTGACCTTCTATTCCTGGATTTCTGTGGTGTCAAAGAAAGGCATAAAGCTTTTGGTTCATAATTGACCTTTCTGCCTTAAGCAAATTTCTTCAAGAAGAATGCTTTAAGACTCTGGAACCTGATTTTCACCACCACATGAGTTGGGTTTCTCAATCAGGACCGGTTTCTAACCAGGGTTCAAATTCACACCCCTGAACCCCACTCCATTTTGGTCATCAATGCATCAGATTTGGGTTGGGATGCTCACCTGAATCCAGAGAGCATAGTTTTTCAGTGGTCTTGGTCACAGGAAGAAGCGACTTTTATATATTTCAGGCAAAATCCATCATCATCAAGTAGGTCCCCACAAGTGAATTCAAAAGCAGGTTTCAACTCCCGGATGGCAGTTTTTCAGAATCTGATGGCCATTCTACTTCAGCTGGTATTTGTAAATACTGCATGGTGCTGGAAAACACGAAGAGTGAACAAAATAAAACTATTTTAGGGAAGAAGTAGGTGTAACATAATTCCATTGATGCAGACCACCAATGGTTTAAATTCCAGAAATGGAAGAGTGGCCAAGTCTAAATTAGGATAGCGATCACCGCGGAAATTCTTTCGGGCCCTGATTTTTGCCATTGAAACATCTTTTCTATGTAAAATAATTGTTCATTGTCCAACAATAAATTATTTTCTATGATTTCATTAGAATATACATAGTTGAATGTTTGGTGTCAAGTAATATTGTTTAAATGAAATATAGAAAATAATTTATTGTTGGGTGCAGAAAAGTCCTTGTTTGCAGGGTGCCTGCAACGTGTGGTTATGTATGCTCACTCATGTCCCTGTTTTGCAGTCGACACACACACACACATACTCACAACAAGTTGCTTTATTCTAGGTTTGATACATAAGATCCATAAAATTTGGAAGTTTTATTTCAATGTTTTTCTTTTTTAAAATCTTTAAATATTTTAAGTAAAGCATTGATGAAATTCTTTTGTGTGCGTTTGTGCGTGTGTTGTTGATATGACTTTTTGAATTTGACAAAAATGGTGGGAAGTTATGAATTTTGAAAGAAAAAATCATAGTAGCACCTTTGTTGAACTTGGATTGTATTTTGCAGTACACTGTTAGTCACAAAATGATAATGTCCGAACTTGCAGTTCACTTATACTCAACTGATAAGGGGTTATACCACCTATTAATGACATCAGTCACTTGGACGGGAAATGTAGGTGAAGCATGGATCGGTATTGTTTTCAATATTCGTTTATAGTACTTGAACAGACTAACATTTCACTTACTTCAATAAATATGCAAAGTTTAACTTATAGCTTATATAAGTGACCTATAAGGCTTGTACAAGTCAAGCATATATCACGTAAAAGTCAGAATAAGCTATTTCTGTAAGGGTTAGTCTTTCTGTGAAGGGACTGTATCGTCTACATGGAATGGTTTCTGCACCAGTCGGTAGCAGAGTCACATTTCCACTTGTGGGAAGACCCTTGATGGACTTGTATGCAATGAGGGTGAACAACAAGCTCCTATTTCATGTCACCCCATTCCCAGATCTGAGCGCCTAGGTAGTGGGCTTCTTTACTCTAAGGTGGAATCGTCTGTTCATTTATGCATTCCACCTTTCAGACTGTGATTTTCCACAGGTGAATTCACCATGTCCGGATCTCCACTGCTTGCGGTTATTCTGGTAAGCTCGCCTGTGGTTCCAATGATCGTGGCACTTCACGTGATCTACTCAACCTGTTTGATTTCATGAGTCCCAGGAGGTTGCCATAGATGAAGGGACCCTTTTGTCGCTAGCACAAGAGGGTATCTGCTACCAAGCAGCCAACATATTCTTACTACCTTTCACGCTTGCGTTGCCTATATATACATATTTTATATATATTATATATTATATATACAATTTTCTCATCTTGAGGCGGAATCAATTATGGCCACGGGACCAGAGTTTTCAAATAGGGTTGCAAAACTGCTATTTATCAAGACTATCATTAGGAGGGTTGTCCACTTTCCATATGCGTCTAGTGATGTATAAGTGGAGAATCTTCTGTGGTTGGTGCGGTTAGGAAACGTAGTTGATCCCTTGCTGTCCCCCTCTTGAGTACAGTTGTCGTTTGTATCATCGAATTTCTTCTTCTACCATTTCAAGGAGAGAGAATGCTACAAGTTGTCCACTGATTAAGGGCCTATAGTGCAGCACCCTTATCAATGAATAACTCTAAGAGTTCTCTAAGGGGTCTTGCCCATCAGGTTGGACCCTCATCTTTCTCGATCTCGTACATTGGCGTATTGTGAGCTTCAGTACATGGGTGTCTATGTTCGCTCACCTAATGCCAAAATGGAATATCTTGTGATATTGCTTTGTGGCCCTGTCAAAACACCTTTATGGCAGATCATTGAGTAAAGCTTCTTTCAAAAAAAACCTTTACCACTTCACAGACGGATTTTTCCTTCCTGCCCTGCTTGTAGCCTCAGTGAGGAGGAGGGGGTAGCTTTCATGCCTATGCCAGTCTAGAAAAGGGTTGTTTACAATTCTTCTGGTAATTATGAGTTGGTGATTCCTTTTTCTTTGGCCAGCCTGGGTTTCTGGCAAACGAACCGAATTACGTATTTTAAGTAAGATCCACTTCCTTCCTTGATCAAGAATCACAATCTTTTGTTTATAGATATTTTTTTTTTTTATTTTTTATTACTATCTTTGGAGTCAGTATCCTGTGCTGAGGTATGAGCCTAAGTATAGCACTCCTGATGACCCAGTTTACACAATTCTCCTAAACAATTTTTAAGAAAATAAAGAAAGAATTTTAACAAGGATTTCATTATACATGTCAGTAGTTTAACACTATATGAGCATGCCCATGTTAAAACAAATGTACAGCGTATTAGTGCAATATCAAAGGTTATATTTGGCTGTAATTAGTGGTATATTTGAGTGTTTTTGGGACATTTGTGTGGCCCAAGATTTGCAATGACAACACAATAACATTATAAGTGCAAATTCCACTATGGGAAATGCGAAATCATATGGCACTCGACGTGCAAAACTGGGTTGATGTAGTGCTTGCATGTGAAGTATTAATAATGCTTAAGTAAATTTTGAATAAAAAAAAACATATACCCAACTTGTGTTTTATGCAGAAACTGTTAAGAAAGTTTTGATCAAATTGTCCCGTACAGGTAAGGTATAGCCAAATTTATCCAATTATCAGGTGGTAAAGGAAAATTTTTAAAGCATGATGAATGTCAATTAACAGCCACCAGTCATGTTCAAGAATGTAGACAAAACAACATCATGTTGCTGGCTAGGAAAATAGGATTTTGTGATGGTCGCCCAACAGAAAACTGTAGTGCATGAGTTTTTTGGCTCATCTCCTCAGCATGTCTTTCGGCACATGGAAGTTGACCAAACCCCCTCACCCACATCACCCTGATTAGAAGAGACAGGGGGATCTCACTCTAATGGGGTGAATATTTTGCTGGCAGACATTTCGCAAAACTGTTGTTGAGGGGGTATGGATCTTGATCAATGCTACTCAGCACCCTTATTGTACAAGAGGAGGTGGTATGTGACAGATATTTCAGTTACTTCGATGCATGTTTGATAACAAAAAATTATTTTAATGTTTTAAAGCACCACTGGGTGCCTGATGATGATGCTTAGAATCATCAAACTAACTTTCACAATTTTTGATCATGATGCATGTGTTCGTAAAATACTTTACCCTTACAACCAAAGGTCACCATCAACATAGATTTATAGGCTTTGCTAGCATAGATTAAATATTTGTTTAGCCTCATGACTACAACAATTTCCTACGCTCTCTACATCCTAGCCTGCACAGAATGACCTTTCTTCCTGACCAGGGTAGTTGATGTGGGCAGAAATAAGTTTATTCAGTAATACACTTCACCATATTAATGACTATACCATTGTATAATTGTAATAAGTTGGCCCACTCAACAGGTAAACTGTGTATTGTACATGTGAATGAGGAGAGGACTGCATGCTTTTCATGATGTGTCCCCAACTATAGTGTCTAACCAAGGTAATTCCTGATGCAATGAAATGTGTTTGTACTATTGTTAGTCACTCCAAGGTTATATCAAAGCTTCAGACTATCATCCAGTAAAATCTGACTTTTAGTGGTGGATAATGATAATGCGCTTCTAAAGGCAGATTTTAAGAACAATAAACTTTTTATATAAGAAAAAAACTTCAGCTGAAATGTTAAAATGACCAAGATCGTTTTTCCATCCCGTGCATCATCCATCCATAATTGCTGTTGACAGCTTACGAAAAACTGATTCTGAAGAATTTGAACAACATTTTCATAGAAAGGACCCAAAACATGAAACTAATTCAGTAATGGTTCAAATGATGCTGGAAACCCCATAAAACATGGCCACCATTATACTAAACATTAGAAAAACTTTTAAATGATCTTACTCAGAAACCCACTCATCAGAATATGACCAAATTTGACAGAAAGCGATCCTGGCATAGAGGTCCTTCAAATTTATTAAAATGATGATGATTCAGCATCAGATATTGCCTACCATTATTTTCAAAAAAAAAGACATTCATTTTTAACAAACTTTTCTAAAAATACAGCTGCACATAAGTTTACTAAATTTGACAGAAGCTATCTTGGCAAAGAAAGCTTTCAAATTTGTAACAAATGATGCCGATCAGCCACAATTACTAAAATAAAATACCAATTTAACAGAAAAGCATCCTGGTGTAAAAGCCATAAAATTTTAAACAAATGAATTCCATCTTCCACCATCAAATTTGGCAGCCAATTGCAAAGCAAGTAGAAAAACAATTTACAACAACTTTAACCTAAACAAACCAATTTATATAGAAAGCTGCCCTACTGTTCCAGATGTTGTAGGCTAACTGCCCTAGACCTTGTATTTGACTGTTAGGCAGATGTAAAGCTGATGAGTGGCCTTGGCCCCACTTGGGGTATAAGCTCTTATAACCTAAATTAAAAAACCAATTAATTTTTGTACCTCTATTTTGATGTCATAGAAAAGAATAATTCTTTTTCAATGTTCATTGTGTTATGTCATTTGTGCTCAGTCATAAAGGCATGTATGTATGTACATGTATATGGGGAAAATGGCACCACAAGCACAATACAGCCCATTGAACAGTAACATCCAAAAAAGGTTTTAAAAAAGTGCTTTTTTTATTGACAAATTATTTTATTGTTGGGATTTCTTTACCTCATGAATTTGTTTTCAACTTGAATTTTTAAACATTAGGCTGCAGGAGGTTGCAGAAAGCTTCATAGAAGTGAGCTATGGAATCATTTAATCACATTATCTTTGTTATAGTTATTGCCCATTTTCTATTTCAGCTAAATGCAGTATATGAGGAATCTTGTGAACACACTTAGTCTCACTGTTTTTGATGGATCACTGAAATTTGGTACATGTCATGGACATATCTGAAGATGCCATATGTCAACAGATCACTGTGCTCCTGTGAAAATATTGTTTGTTTTGACTTGGGGAGATGTTGTTTTGTTTCAAGATAATGTTTGTTTTGACATTGGGGAGATGTTAGTAAGTGTAAATGAGAGAATATTGTGAAGACCACAAGTCCTCATAGCATTCAAGTGGACTGCCCATGAAACTTTGTTACATGTTGTGTGTCATCATCTGAGGATTGCACATGTTAGCAAATCACTGTACTTCTGCAATTTTTTTAGAGTTATTGCCCTTTTGTCCTGCAGCTAAATGCAGTGTAAGATACAAATCATATTGAGGGCAAGCTTCTTTTGCAGTTTTTTATTGGATCACTGTGAAACTTTGTACATATTATGGTCATCATCTAAAGATAATCATAGTGACAAAATCCAATGAACTTTTATAAGAATTATTGCCTTTTTGGACCACAGATGAATGCAATTATGGTGGCACTCAAAATTTTGTGAATGCAACTCATCAGTTTATTTCAGTGGATTTTTTCTGAAACTTGGTACATGTTATGGACATAATCGGAAGGTATAGATCTTGGTCCGTCTTTTGCACTTCACACTTATATTTCGTAAAAGTATTTTTGGCAGTTTTGCGATTATTGCTTCCTCTCCATGATGATGATCATAGGGGTAGGGTTTGCTCAATCCATTCCTCTAGTTGCAATTGGATCTTTAATTTTTTTTAAAATTGAGCATTTTCTTTAATGCACATACAGCAAGTAGTAATCAATTAGGATGGCTGTCCTAAAAATTTAAATTAGACAAAGGAGACAATCAATCCTAAATGTACCAACATAACATGTTTCAAGTCTAATTAAATCCAATGTTTCAATTTCAGAAAGTCGTTTCTCCGATACAGTACAAACGCCTGGTGAATATTATTCATGAACATGTTGAAAACACCAAAAGAGAAGAGATTTTTTGGGAGGTGTAAAGTCTGATATACCTGTAGATTCTCAAAACCATCATTAAAAGAGATGAGACAAAAACTGACATAAAAAGTGCACATGAAGACTCAGATGAGCCAAGAAGCAGTCAGATTGAGTCTTTGAAAGTCGCAGAGCAGCAGTCCCTATTTCACAATAAAACAGAAAAGACTGTAAAAAGAAATTATAGTCGCCCAGTCAGACTTTCATTAGGTTTGTGAACAAGAAACAAGATCCATATCATATTCTGGAAAGCCTGTTTCCTATGTCACTGTCCTAGAATTTTGCTGGGCAGTTTCTTTTTTATACAACTCACCAGGCATTTATGTCATGGCGAACTTTGTATCTCACGTCACAGACATAACCATGTCATTGGACGATCTAGTTAAAGGGGATATGTGCCACATGGATTTGAATAGGATCACAGAATACAGAATACAAGGTAAGCATGAGTGGTAATTCTTGTTAACTTTTACCATTAAACTTCATCATCCTTAACATTGTAATTACATCAAATCAAGTGAATGGAAGATTCCTTGTACAGAATTTGAATATTATATTAGAAATAAGTCATCATTTGCAAAATCAGGAACCGAAAGAAAAAACAAACTTTGGAACACAAGGACTGTACACTATACACGACTCCTGAATCCTTCAGAAAGGTGTAACCCTAGACCAAGAGTGCATACCCTGCCAGTGTCCATCGATAGTGGAAC